>BMAW01132839.1:27898-43795 GCA_019974015.1 Nephila pilipes | reverse complement strand
TGTGTGCGTGAGTGTGTGTGTGTGCGTGAGTGTGCGAGTGTAGCATAGCAGAGGAAGTAAAGGACCACATGTCCCTATGGCATCAGTAATGAAATGTGGAAGTTTAAAACAATATTATTTGCTTTAAAAATGAATTATCTGCAGAAGTGAGAAACTTAGACGTGACATCCGATTTCCTAGCTAAAATTCACTCCTAGAGAGATAATAAAATGTAATTAATTTATAAAGAAATGATTATAAAAATTTGCAGTTTTAAAGAACTATAAATTTATATTTCTCTATCAGATTCATTTTAACCAAATACATTCTTCAACTATTGCATTCCATATTTAATATGGTTGTTGAACTATTGTTCCTCTAGAACCTCAGAATGAACAAATACTACTAATTTAGCAATTTCGATAACCCGTAAAACGATGAAAATATGTCTGATCTACTAGGCGTGTTTTTTAAGTAGGTACCATTTTAAAATGTGACAGCTGCAGGGTATTCCACGCAAGTACACTGAGTATCTATATCTATTAGTTATTCACAGCCAGCACAGAAGCATTCTTCGGAGTATTCGTCAGTTTACGTCCGTTTGAAAAACATTAAGTTTGTTCGAACCAATTTTTTGTGCCTCACACAATTACAAATGCCGCCTATTATTATATACGACCTCTGATTTATTTTCTGCTTGTAAAAGGCACGAAAGCTACTAAAAATCACCAGAGGAAAAATGAAGTGTGTAAAGAAAACTCTATAAGCGATGAAATGGCTCTAAAATGTTGAGAGTATTTAAAGATGGCCGTACTAATGTTCAAAATTTGGAACGTAATGAGCGATCGTCTATCATTACTGAAGACTTAGTGCTGAAAGTCATTGCGAAAGTTCTAGAAAGCTTCGCTTCGTAACTCCGTTTCGATTTTGTCTTTATTTAGTCAATTTAAGTAAGTTTCAAGGAGCGTTCTTTATGAAATTGTGACAGAGTGCTAAAATTATCTGAAGTTGCTCACACAATGAGTACAGAAAATGCTTATTGAGGTGCACAAACCCAATTGGATAGTCAGTGCTTTGACTTTCTTTGAGCGTTACAGTGACAAAGGTGATGAGAGATTAAGCCAGACTGTCACTGGCGACAAAACATAGGTGACTCATGCGACGTTGTAATCAAAACAGCGATCTGTAGTGTGGAGGCATTCAACATCATCCCAAAAAATGAAACTCAAGCGAACAATATCAGTATGCAAAATCATATGCACTCCATTTTGAAATATGTAGGAGGTGTTGCTTGTGGTGACATAATAATTTCAAGACATATTGAGAAAATTAAACTAAACTGCATAGTGCAATACAAAATAAAAGGCGTGGTATGTTCAGTAAAGAGATTGTTTAGCTGCATGACAATGCACTTCCATGGGTGGTTCGTTGAACCTGATATCTCATCGCATTATATGGCAGGGAATTACAGGATACCCTTCAATATACCCGAGATCTAGTTCCCAGTGAGTACCACTTGTTCCTTCATTTGAAAATTTATTTAGGCGGTGATACCACGACGATGATATCAAAAGGTAGTGAGCAGCGGTTCGCCCATCAGGCGGTATACTTTTATGAGGATAGAATACAGAAGCTGGTTGTACGATATAATAGTACCTTAAAAGTGGAAGTAATTATGTTTAATAGTAGATTAAAGGTACAGGCTTTCTTTAAAAAATAAAATGGTAGAAAAAACTGCACTTGTTGTTTTTTTATATCAAAACGGCACTTAAAAAAACACCCTGATATTACCTCACTTTCTTAAGTTCTACCCACCCATGTAAAAGCTTTAAAGCTTAAAAATCCAGTAAGCATTATCTTAATCAAAATTTAAAGAACCCCAGAAAGTACCCACTACATAAGTCAAAGTGTTTTCCTCTAGTTTTTAGAGTTTGTTCAGTACCTCGTTTGCTCGAGTAATGGGCATCACTCGGCGGACATTGTGCAAGGAACATAATATAGTCTTTCTATTCAATTACTGTAATTCAAGGTCAGAATTTCAAACAGTTAGGCCTAGTCCTCATTTATTTAAGCAGCAAAGGATTAGGTCCTGTGGTGGTTAATTAAAAGAGCCCTTACCGTATGTAATTTTGAAATAAAGGTAATTCATTTTTCCGCATGATTTTCATTAACGGAATCAGACTCACGATTCATTAGTAACCCTACCTCTTGTGAACTAAAATAATTTAAATGAATTATAACTATTTCAAAGTTGATACAAAAACAATGCGTATATTTTTCACCCTTACTAATAAAAGCAAACTAATATATTTTATGTTCAAATATTCTAGCTTTATTTATTACATGGTAAAAAGTAATCAGAAAAAATCCATCCCAAAGCGCATATGAATAATAATATACATTCATACATCAAAATAAATGAAAAATAATTTAAGAACCATACACAATAAGTACATTTAATATTAAAAATTATAATAAATTCAGAAATATACAATACAAAATGCAATACCTAATGCAAAAAAATAAATATATATATGAATAACTTATGAATCCATCAGTTTCACGAAAATATAAATTTATGTAAATAAAAAGAAAGAAAAAGATATTTCGGCTAAAACAGCTCATAAAACAAACTAAAGATCAATTATCACAAGAGTTTTTCAATATCCAAATATTGTTTTGATAATTTCATACTCAATTGTTAAAAAAATTTTCAAAATAGAATATCAAAAACATGTTATCCAATGTAACAATATTTGGAATGCATTAAATAGTAAAAGACCTTGCGGCATACAATACCAACAAGGAATTAATCTGTTCATCTAATGATTTATTACATGAATTAAAATTCACGCTTAGCCTACATTTTAAAAGTTCCGCTCACAAACAATACATAATAAAACTTTAGTCCATCTAGTAAGAATATGTATGCTTAGTTGATAAGTAAGTCCCTTTGATCCATATGCTAGTTTCTTACATTTATCTTTTTGTACTCTGTTCACACTTCAAGAATGATGTATTGAGGCTCTAAGAATGAATATTTGGCCTTGATATATAGGTTAGTCATTTGAAAAAAAGGGAGAAAAGAGTTAATAAACGTGTAAGAGATTCCGCATTTCATTTTAAAATTTGAATAAATCAAAAGATTACTGGCGATAATAAAAGTAAAAGAATGGTGAGGCATATTGTTTATTGTTCAGGGTTAGTTTTACGATTTAAAGGAAGTATTTGAATTTTTAGACACTGTTCTTCTTCAGTAACTCTCTTATTTTTTTTCTCTACATCTTCTTTTAATAATTCATGAATAATTATAATCATAAGATATATTCATTTTCTTGCCTACGAATCTTAAAATAATTAACAAAAGCGCAGTTCACATCTTCATTAATACAAAAATGAACTTTCTATAATGACACAGATGAACGTTGAAATATATCGTAATCGATTATTAAACGATATTTGAAACAGAAATTAATTTAAATATTTTATACATATAACATCCACACTTTTAAATAAAAACTTTACATGAACTATATTTAACGTTGCTAATTATTTTTTTACCAAGATGTTGTGTAATTTGGCGTCTAAGTCACTTGTTAATGTTAGTAGGATAACGAGATTATCGGATAACGTTTACGTCAATTTGCTTTTGTCTCAGAGATTCTTTAATACACAGAATACATCTCGTCATTTTGAACCAAGATGAGATGACTCGGTCGATATCTGAACAGGCACCTCATTCTGCAAATTCCATGTCACATCTACAAGAATACTGAGTCTATAAAATTCTTTTTAGAAATTCAACTGTCCAAGATTATATCTGTTCGACGTTAAAATTATTTCTCCCCTTCAGAATACAGGAAAATATGAGGTAATTAAATTCAAATTTTTTTTACGTAAATAAATATAAAAATTCATTGATACACAAGGCATTTTAAAAAAATTTAATGATATATTTACCCACATGTGTCCTCAGCATAAATTTAAATATATATTTCTTATCAGATATTTAAATGCTTTGCTTATCAGCATTTTAAATACACTGTTTACTAGTAACTGTCAATACTGTTCATCAAATTAACAAAAAAGTAAAGTTCTTTCACAGAGTGGATAGGAAATTTACAGTGATAACACCAGTGCTTCTGAATAACTTGAACACTGAGGTTTGCAGTTATCTCTCATTATAAAAAGTAGGCGCAAATGATTTCTTAAAAGGTGAGCTCTTAGAAATTTTTAGTTCATTTAGCAATTTTAACGATTTCCAGCTAAATTTTTTCAATGAAATATATTCAATTTTGAAAAACATGTGAAGAAAACTGAAGCTATTTAGAATAGTAGCAAGAAACTGAAATGAAATTTTAAAAGCAATTTTTCTTTATCCATGCCAGTTGTAAGCAAATGAAAACAGTTCTGAAGGTATATCCAATATAATATAATTTAAAAAAACAAATGATGTTTAAAGACGGAAAGATTTTTCTATTACTGACTGAAAAAGCATGTAAATCGATTGTTTGAACTTAAATTTGATTAAATGTTCGTTTAGAAACGCTGGATGAAGAAAAGACAAATCTGGATTTAATTTCACAGAAAAATCTCAAAGAATTTTGAAAATATTTCAGAGTATGGTATCATCAAATAGTATGAGGAACAATGATAGTGCAACAAAATTAGTTCATTTAAAACGTACGTAAAGTTCATTATGAAATTTACATGAATGCATAAATTAACAAAATAATCCATGAATAAGTTTTAGATGTGCAGATAATGTTTTATGGATTTGATTCATTAAAGAGTATTAAGGATCATATTCATTCACAGATAAACGGAGATAAAATATCTTTGATTATTCAAATGAGTACTAAAATAAAAAAAATACCTTGTTTTCTAGGTATATTATTTCTAGGTTGTATAAAATTTTGTTTATATCTAGTCTTATATAGACAGGTATAAGACATTTATTAGTCTTATAGACATATATCATATTTGCTATCTATCTAATTCTTAAAAGTGTTGTTCAAGAAATCGTAATATGTATATGCGAGATTTATATCATATTATATGTATATTCAAGAAAAGAATCTTCATTATCCAATGTTTTTTGTAATCATTGACAGAAGCCATTTAACAGAGGAAGTATATGTAATATATCTCCAAAAAATTACAAAATTTAGACTTAAATGATAATAAATGTAATTTTACCATAATTTTTGGCATCCGTAATATGTTAAATCATAAAATAATCAAGTTATGATATTTTAAATCAAAGAATGCCAGATTGTTCAATTTTTTCAAATGAAATGTAATATTCATGCAAACAAATAGCAATACAAAATAAGTGTATATATATTTTTTGATGATTATCAACTCAGAAATTGCAAGTATTGCGGTAATAAGAAGAAAAAATTCAACATTTTCAAAAGAAATGGTAACTTTCTGTAAAACAGTTCTGATATTTATTTCAAACTATTTTTTTTTTCATAGTGATTGATTGCTGAAAAGACCATTGTATATATATCATCTATGGACAAAGTCGTAAGAAAATACTTCAGATACAAATTAAAAGTATAAATTTTCAACAGACCAACATAAACTAATATTCTACAAAACTTAGCAACCGAAGTATAAGTTAAGCGAACTCCAATCTAAGAGAACTTTAGTCTAATCTCGTCATTTATCTGTATTATCACGATCCAGCTAACAGAGATCTTATACTTCCACGAGGAGAAATTCATTTCCTCGTGTTTCTCATACGAAGACTCTTACTACAATAATCAACGCCCCTCGACTGGGGAGGAAAAAAGCAACACCCTGACTTGCTTGTATGATTGTATTTATATTTTTTCTATCTAACTCTTGAAAGATAAGCATAATATTAGAATTACATTATCTTCGAAATACAGAATTCGAATTGGCGACTTAACAGCAGTCGATGACGTAAAATTCCAAAATACAATGTGAAAATCAAAATTGCCCAATTTTGACAATGAAAATTTATATAGCATTCAATAATAAAAAATATACTTTAAACTATAATTGAAAAGAAATGTTGTTGCAATAGGTCGGCGTAAAGCCAAATTCATTATTGTATGTTTTAAAATGAATGATATTCAATATTTCTTTAAAAAAAGCACTAAATATATTTGTAATTTTGAACATTGAATATTATAATAAAATGCTCTCAAATATAACTGAGTGTCAGAGGATGCAAATCATATGCGAGAGAAATAAAAACTGAACTGATAAAAATGTACAAATAAAGCCGAAATAAGCTTGGAGTTAAAATGTCCGTGGAAAGCAAAAAAGAATCTCTAAAACTTTGTGCACTTTTCGAAAGTTTGTAGAAGACTAATACTTTTTATATTCAATACATTATTGAAATAAATCTTTTTTGAAATAAACAGTGATATTCTTAGCACAAAATATACTCATAATTGATTTAATACATTTTCCTGTAATTAGAAATTATTTTTCATTATTCAAGATATAATTATGCCTACAGTATGTAATCAAAAAGAATATTAATTTATAAATTCATTTGAAAACATTGTAGTTTAATACATTTATCAAGACGAAAAAGCGCTCACTCACGAAATAATGAAATTTTAGCAATGAAATTCGAAATAACATTCATTGATCGATGGCTTTCAATTTCATTAATATTTCATTGCAACAGTATATATCTGTCACGAATTTTTACGGATAACAGCAAAACATTACGTTCTATGATGTGTCATCTTTCTTTCAATAAATTAAAAATGATATTATGAGTTATAATTTCTATTATCCACATATTTAAGCAGTTATTATCCATATATTTGCTTGTAATATTTCAAAGAATAAAAATTACAGAAAAAAAAATTTCGTGAAATGAGTATTACTTTAGAATGGATTCTATATTCCTGAAACTTTTTAACTATCGAAAACGAAAATTTATATTTGTTTGTTATTGTACGGGAAAATGTAAGTAATTACTAATTCATATATCTATACTATTAACAGTTACATATAATAAAAGTAATACATTTCCACCCTCATGTTAAAAAAATCAACATTTTAAAATATGTAAAATGTAAGTACATATCAATGAATAGCAATAATATATATATATATATATATATATAATATAAGTTTTTCTCTCTTATTTTATTTTTTTCGAAATTTTATTCTTTAAGTTTCTTCAAGCAACCATTAGTATCCGTCATAATGACAACACGATTTTTAACTATTTTGGTTACAACAAATTTTGATACATTGAATTCTAGAAATAAAATAAACAATATTAAAAATCCCTGAATAATGTTACATTTAAAAAGAATTTGTAATGTATAAATTCTTATAATACTTAAAATCTATCATTGAATTAAGAAGGATCAAACAAGCTCAATATTCAGTTTAAATCAGTTGATACTGATTTATTGTCAAATAATCGATCTAATCAATAAATGTATTACAAATCTTAATACGATTTCACAAATATCATGCATTGACATTATAAGTAAGAAAAGCAAAATTTAAAATCAATGTCACATCTTCATACCAAAAATAATCAATTTCCATCTTCAAAGAAAGGTAACCAAAACATACGTTGACAATGACATTTCTTTCTCTTTGAAATCTTGATCTGAAATAAATGTGTAAACGGAAAGAACAAAATGTTGATTTGAATACTAATGTCCTTGAAAGCCGTCCGAACGTAAAAATTAATTGGAAAAAAGCAGCTTAAATTTTCAAAAATTTAACTCATTTGCACGCGAATAAAATAAATAAAAAGTATCCCTTTTCAAAAATCGAACTCGAGGGAGAGAGAAAAAAAACTTACCGATATAAATTACCGTTACTTTTTTCTTCACTATTCACCAGTAGCAAGTCTTTGAATGCAAAGAGAGGAACACGGAGAGAAAGGACAAAGTTTTTGTTTTAAGTGTGATTGCTTGTTGTGCTAAATGCGATCAGCTGATAGATGAATGTGCTTTGAATATAACGGTGGCATGGAGTAAGGTACTCCTCTGCCTCTAGCATCTCAAAGTGACGTCATCACGGTGCGTCAGTTGTGTTGCGCTGAGGCCGACTTGCTTGTTTCTATGGTGTGGGTTTGCAATGTTCAGGCACTCATTGCTCTTTCTGGTGACATTTCCTCACCATGTGAACGGTTATTTTTCTTTCTCTAAGGCTAAAGATATTTATAAACTTCTACCAGACGACATCTATTTAAACCCGGTGCTATGCGTAAGGCCATGCTTCATAAACAACTAATAAATTTATTCTGCAACTCAAAACTTCCTTTTCAACACTATTTGGCAACTTTCCTGGTATTTTTTGTTGCCAAGCTTTAAAAATCTTTTTGTTTTAGTTAACTGATGTTAGTCATTCATCGCTTTGAAAAAAAACGTTTTTAATCTTTTTGCATAAAGGATTTTGCTATAAACTTTCAATAGACACAATTTTTTTTAAAAATATGATGCATATCTGTAAGTAGTTAACACACTCTCAACAACGACATCCTTTGTTTTTTTTAAAATACAAGAAGCGATTTTTATTTATTTTTCAATAAAAGTTTGAAACTGTTATTTAAGAATAATCGCAATGGAACTATTTAATTTTGGTCCTGGTATTTATTTTATATTTTAAGTGTTCTAATTATAAGAATGTATAATTTTGTAAAGATTTAATTCTAATAATTATGAGATCTCCGAGTAAAAACACTTAAATACAATCTATGCAGCTATAATCTGTGATTCAAAGATTTCAACAGTCGCATTTTATTTTACGTATAATCTCGAGAGCTTTCCATATTTATACGGTATTTTTAGTTTTATAGATTTCCTTCTTTTTAATATATAGACTGTTTTTTGGTGAAAAATTTAATTATTTAAAATATTTCAAACATATATTACGTAGAACATCTTTTATACATTTTCATTTCGTCGCCAAAATGCCGCCAAGTTATTACAGTCTTACATTGTGTTAAAAAATTATTCATAGATTTCAACAAATATTTATTCAAAAAAAAGAATTGAAATTAATCCCCATTACTGAAAAAAAACTGTGCACAAAGCATACGTAAAATAAGATAAGATTATAATGAACTATAAAAAATTTGTCATTACAGAAAAATACGCCAATAGGTGTGATGGAAACATGACTGATTACGGAAATTAAGCGGGTTCTTTTCACTATTGAAAACATATGTCTCCTGGAATTTCAAAATATGTTAACTTTCCAATTTCATGATGATTTGTTATTTCAAGAAAGAATAAACATTTTCTTGGAACGAGGAAACTTTTTGTAATAAAAATGGAGATATGCAGCCTTCTATGTTGGATATCGAAGAGATTCAAATGCTTACAATGAACTGTCACAGTACTTCATGCTTTTAAAAGCCTTTTTAAATAATCAGAAATTCAAGAGGAACAAGAAAATGCTTAATAATTTCCAAAATAAAATTTTGTTTCACTTTTCCTATATATATGTATCATAGTTACTCCAAATGATTATATTAAAATAATAATTACTAATGCGATGTAAAACATTTCAGAGTCAAAATATATTGCCAAAATGCATTACTATGCCAAATATATGATTTTATAACAAAGCAATGTGACAAAAAATAGTGATAACTATAGATTTCGTAACAGGTTTTCAATGTTTTTTTATTCTTTGCATAAAATTATTGCTATATCACCATGAGATGAGAAATATTGTTACTAAAAAAATATTTCTTTTTATTCTGAAGAAAAGTTTGTCGATGCATTGTAATTTACCATATGTCATTTAAATTAAATTTAACTGAATTGAAGAAGAAAATTTCTAGACCATTTACATAGATCGAAACAATTCACTTAAGGAAGAAATTAAATTAAGTCATCCAAATGAGTCTCAAAATATTACTCACAATTTACCTTGGAAAAAAAATAACTGAAAAGTTTCATTCCGCGGTTATTGATGTACTTTGAACATTGGAAAGTGTCATTAGAAAGTGTTCATTCATACTGCATTACATTTAATTTCAATAATGTTCACCAACAAGAAATAGATGCTAAGAAGATCGCAAAAAGTATTAAAAATCATATTGCAATCACATATACCGAAGTCTACAGCATTATGTTGCTATGTATTATTTAGAAAATAAAGCTTCTGTTTGTTCTTTCTACAACGTTTTTTATTTTATTTTTTGATTGTTACATATTTCAAACACACAAATTCAATTACACATATATCATAGAAAATAGTACATCAAAATATACGGTATTTTTTTTTCCAAATCATTAAAATGAACTACGAAACAAATCAATACATAAAAATTTCATATAAAGTAATACCTCCTAATAAAAGGGACTCACTGAAGTGTCCCTTAAATAGAGGGGTCCTTTAATAAGAGATAAATACATTAAAGTTTCTGTTCAAAGGAACCAAGTTGTTCCTTATAGGAAATATGACTATATATACTCGTATATACTTTGCTTATACAAGTCGTTTGATAACGCAAACACCATACACCCACATAAATACACACAGTTAATACATTAATTATTTTTAATTAACAGTTTTGCATAATTTAATAGACTGTAAATTTACTTCTCTACCATGTTATGAAAAACTTAGCAAGTTTTATATATTTATTGTTTATTTTGAATATTTCAAGTTAAAAATTTTGACAAGATTAATTAATTCACAAAAAGAATCTATTATTATTTATTTTAATTGTAATTATTTAATATTTGAATGGAAATCGGGAAACGTAAAGAATATTCAATTGATATAGGAAATTGCGTCATTAATTATTTGGAAGAAGAAAAAAAAGAGTCACAACGTGACGTTGCTTGAAAACTTTGATTATCACAACAAATAATAAATGTTTAGAATAGTAATTTTAAGCAACAAAGTAATTTTTTTAATTCGCCAAGATGTGACTGAACTAAAAAAATTATAATGGAATTGAAAGAATGATAAGAAAAAGGCTTCAGATATGGGTTTTCGCAAATACAATAAATTGTGAAATGACTCAAGCTAAAAATGAAAACGTGTTTCTTTAGTAAAACATCGTTCAAGAGATACTGGATTGTTTGGTTGACCTCTTCCTAAAAATTATCTACAAAAAAAAAAAAAAAAAAAAAAAAAAAAAAGACTCTAAATAGAGTTCTATAATACTCATTTAAAATGGACAAAAATTGAGTAAAGTATTTTTCAGGGACGAAATTAAAAGTAAAACTTGTTTTCATCCGATGGTACTAAGAACATACGTCATCCGAAAAATTGAAAAAAATATTTCACAATATTTTGTTCCCATTATAAAATATGTTGAGCGAGTTTTTTCCCTTTAAAGGTGTTAGAACATACTATCAAATTAATACATCATAGATAAATTTTTATGCAAAAATATACTAGAAAAGAATGCATGTTACTATTTATTATAAAGAACATGCCGCAAAGCTAGAAATTTTAGCATGATTATGATAGAAAACATATATCAAGTGACGTGCAGTAATTCTTAAACTGAAAAAAAAATTAAATTAAAAAAACGACTGAATCAATCTTCAGATTTAAATTCGATAGAACAATTGTGAGAAGAGTTAAAGTCATCAAGAAGCTCAATTACAATATTCTGGATGATTTGTAATCGCAATACTATGACCACCTAGTAAGTTGACGTAAATACAGTTTGGACTAGTCACAGAGAAGATCGATACACCAAGTTTGCTGTAAGATATACTCGTATAAAGGCATTTTCAGACTACTTCTTCGTATCACCAGTTGTCATATTGGGTAAATCACGCAATTTAATAGACATTGATAAAAGCATGATCATTGAGTACCGAAAACACGGTGGCAGCAAACCACAACTTTCGTGAGTTACTTGTTTGAGTAGTGTTGTGGTGAATGTATAATATATATATAAGTCCAAGGGAACAAAAACTTACCGATATAAATTACCGTTACTTTTTTCTTCACTATTCACCAGTAGCAAGTCTTTGAATGCAAAGAGAGGAACACGGAGAGAAAGGACAAAGTTTTTGTTTTAAGTGTGATTGCTTGTTGTGCTAAATGCGATCAGCTGATAGATGAATGTGCTTTGAATATAACGGTGGCATGGAGTAAGGTACTCCTCTGCCTCTAGCATCTCAAAGTGACGTCATCACGGTGCGTCAGTTGTGTTGCGCTGAGGCCGACTTGCTTGTTTCTATGGTGTGGGTTTGCAATGTTCAGGCACTCATTGCTCTTTCTGGTGACATTTCCTCACCATGTGAACGGTTATTTTTCTTTCTCTAAGGCTAAAGATATTTATAAACTTCTACCAGACGACATTTATTTAAACCCGGTGCTATGCGTAAGGCCATGCTTCATAAACAACTAATAAATTTATTCTGCAACTCAAAACTTCCTTTTCAACACTATTTGGCAACTTTCCTGGTATTTTTTGTTGCCAAGCTTTAAAAATCTTTTTGTTTTAGTTAACTGATGTTAGTCATTCATCGCTTTGAAAAAAAACGTTTTTAATCTTTTTGCATAAAGGATTTTGCTATAAACTTTCAATAGACACAATTTTTTTTAAAAATATGATGCATATCTGTAAGTAGTTAACACACTCTCAACAACGACATCCTTTGTTTTTTTTAAAATACAAGAAGCGATTTTTATTTATTTTTCAATAAAAGTTTGAAACTGTTATTTAAGAATAATCGCAATGGAACTATTTAATTTTGGTCCTGGTATTTATTTTATATTTTAAGTGTTCTAATTATAAGAATGTATAATTTTGTAAAGATTTAATTCTAATAATTATGAGATCTCCGAGTAAAAACTCTTAAATACAATCTATGCAGCTATAATCTGTGATTCAAAGATTTCAACAGTCGCATTTTATTTTACGTATAATCTCGAGAGCTTTCCATATTTATACGGTATTTTTAGTTTTATAGATTTCCTTCTTTTTAATATATAGACTGTTTTTTGGTGAAAAATTTAATTATTTAAAATATTTCAAACATATATTACGTAGAACATCTTTTATACATTTTCATTTCGTCGCCAAAATGCCGCCAAGTTATTACAGTCTTACATTGTGTTAAAAAATTATTCATAGATTTCAACAAATATTTATTCAAAAAAAAGAATTGAAATTAATCCCCATTACTCAAAAAAAAACTGTGCACAAAGCATACGTAAAATAAGATAAGATTATAATGAACTATAAAAAATTTGTCATAACAGAAAAATACGCCAATAGGTGTGATGGAAACATGACTGATTACGGAAATTAAGCGGGTTCTTTTCACTATTGAAAACATATGTCTCCTGGAATTTCAAAATATGTTAACTTTCCAATTTCATGATGATTTGTTATTTCAAGAAAGAATAAACATTATCTTGGAACGAGGAAACTTTTTGTAATAAAAATGGAGATATGCAGCCTTCTATGTTGGATATCGAAGAGATTCAAATGCTTACAATGAACTGTCACAGTACTTCATGCTTTTAAAAGCCTTTTTAAATAATCAGAAATTCAAGAGGAACAAGAAAATGCTTAATAATTTCCAAAATAAAATTTTGTTTCACTTTTCCTATATATATGTATCATAGTTACTCCAAATGATTATATTAAAATAATAATTACTAATGCGATGTAAAACATTTCAGAGTCAAAATATATTGCCAAAATGCATTACTATGCCAAATATATGATTTTATAACAAAGCAATGTGACAAAAAATAGTGATAACTATAGATTTCGTAACAGGTTTTCAATGTTTTTTTATTCTTTGCATAAAATTATTGCTATATCACCATGAGATGAGAAATATTGTTACTAAACAAATATTTCTTTTTATTCTGAAGAAAAGTTTGTCGATGCATTGTAATTTACCATATGTCATTTAAATTAAATTTAACTGAATTGAAGAAGAAAATTTCTAGACCATTTACATAGATCGAAACAATTCACTTAAGGAAGAAATTAAATTAAGTCATCCAAATGAGTCTCAAAATATTACTCACAATTTACCTTGGAAAAAAAATAACTGAAAAGTTTCATTCCGCGGTTATTGATGTACTTTGAACATTGGAAAGTGTCATTAGAAAGTGTTCATTCATACTGCATTACATTTAATTTCAATAATGTTCACCAACAAGAAATAGATGCTAAGAAGATCGCAAAAGGTATTAAAAATCATATTGCAATCACATATACCGAAGTCTACAGCATTATGTTGCTATGTATTATTTAGAAAATAAAGCTTCTGTTTGTTCTTTCTACAACGTTTTTTATTTTATTTTTTGATTGTTACATATTTCAAACACACAAATTCAATTACACATATATCATAGAAAATAGTACATCAAAATATACGGTATTTTTTTTTCCAAATCATTAAAATGAACTACGAAACAAATCAATACATAAAAATTTCATATAAAGTAATACCTCCTAATAAAAGGGACTCACTGAAGTGTCCCTTAAATAGAGGGGTCCTTTAATAAGACATAAATACATTAAAGTTTCTGTTCAAAGGAACTAAGTTGTTCCTTATAGGAAATATGACTATATATACTCGTATATACTTTGCTTATACAAGTCGTTTGATAACGCAAACACCATACACCCACATAAATACACACAGTTCAAATACATTAATTATTTTTAATTAACAGTTTTGCATAATTTAATAGATTGTAAATTTACTTCTCTACCATGTTATGAAAAACTTAGCAAGTTTTATATATTTATTGTTTATTTTGAATATTTCAAGTTAAAAATTTTGACAAGATTAATTAATTCACAAAAAGAACCTATTATTATTTATTTTAATTGTAATTATTTAATATTTGAATGGAAATCGGGAAACGTAAAGAATATTCAATTGATATAGGAAATTGCGTCATTAATTATTTGGAAGAAGAAAAAAAAAGAGTCACAAAGTGACGTTGCTTGAAAACTTTGATTATCACAACAAATAATAAATGTTTAGAATAGTAATTTTAAGCAACAAAGTAATTTTTTTTAATTCGCCAAGATGTGACTGAACTAAAAAATTATAATGGAATTGAAAGAATGATAAGAAAAAGGCTTCAGATATGGGTTTTCGCAAATACAATAAATTGTGAAATGACTCAAGCTAAAAAGGAAAACGTGTTTCTTTAGTAAAACATCGTTCAAGAGATACTGGATTGTTTGGTTGACCTCTTCCTAAAAATTATCTACAAAAAAAAAAAAAAAAAAAAAGACTCTAAATAGAGTTCTATAATACTCGTTTAAAATGGACAAAAATTGAGTAAAGTATTTTTCAGGGACGAAATTAAAAGTAAAACTTGTTTTCATCCGATGGTACTAAGAACATACGTCATCCGAAAAATTGAAAAAAATATTTCACAATATTTTGTTCCCATTATAAAATATGTTGAGCGAGTTTTTTCCCTTTAAAGGTGTTAGAACATACTATCAAATTAATACATCATAGATAAATTTTTATGCAAAAATATACTAGAAAAGAATGCATGTTACTATTTATTATAAAGAACATGTCGCAAAGCTAGAAATTTTAGCATGATTATGATAGAAAACATATATCAAGTGACGTGCAGTAATTCTTAAACTGAAAAAAAAATTAAATTAAAAAAACGACTGAATCAATCTTCAGATTTAAATTCGATAGAACAATTGTGAGAAGAGTTAAAGTCATCAAGAAGCTCAATTACAATATTCTGGATGATTTGTAATCGCAATACTATGACCACCTAGTAAGTTGACGTAAATACAGTTTGGACTAGTCACAGAGAAGATCGATACACCAAGTTTGTTGTAAGATATACTCGTATAAAGGCATTTTCAGACTACTTCTTCGTATCACCAGTTGTCATATTGGGTAAATCACGCAATTTAATAGACATTGATAAAAGCATGATCATTGAGTACCGAAAACACGG
>BMAW01132839.1:0-27798 GCA_019974015.1 Nephila pilipes | reverse complement strand
TGAATGTATAATATATATATATATATATATATATATATATATATATATATATATATATATATATATATATATATATATATATATATATATATATATATATATATATATATATATATATATATATATATATATATATATATATATATATATATATATATATATATAAGAATGACCATGATGTGGCATCCAAGCGGGTAAACTGTTGGGCACCATGGTCATTAATGATAGAGGTGAGCATCGCTTACGATGCCTGATTAAGGGGGATTTTGATATGCTACCGAAGATACATTGGTCGCTCACATGAATCAGTAATACAACCGAAAGCTATCGAGGTTATCTGTGCAACGTGTTGACAACACACTCTCCGAAACAAACTTCTAATTCCACCATCCATGTTGACAAAAATGCATCGTAAGAGACGTCGTGCGATAGCATCGTAGTACAAAGTTTGGGTCCTAAAATGGTGGAAACAGGTTGTCTTTTCTGATGAGTAAAGGTTTCTAGTATGTATGCTTCTGATGTAACCTGGCAGGTTGCCTTTCTATTTCGTATTGCATTGTGCGATGGGTGCTGAAGCTTTCATCGGAAGATATCCGGTAACAAACTGCTAGGAACCATTGTTGGCCTTTCAGAAGATAGAGAAGACAGTGCAATAGTTTGGAACATATATTTTTGGCATGCTTATGGTTCATTTCCCGTTAAAACTGCCCTCAATAACTTTGCATAGTTATCTATCATCGTACATCCTTACATGACAACTGTGTATCCTGAAAATGAAAGGGTCTTTTAATTGAATAATGTAATGCGCCAAAATGTAGCGTGCATGATACGAGGAACACAAAGAAGACTTCCATTTACTCCCTTAACTTCCTCACTCCCCAGATCTAAATCCTTGTGAAATTTTGTGTAAACATAGGGACATACATTTAGCAAAGCTTTTCACCCCGAAATATTCCCCGATTACGTGATGATTTGCTGTTTTCATGATCGTAGTTTCCTGTCACCACCTTCCAAGAATTCATTTAGTTCAGTCACCTAACTGCTGTTTTGAATGCAAGAAAAGCTTATTTTAGATATAAGGCAGGTGCTTATAATATTTTGACTGAAACTTGTATAAGTTAATTCTATATCCCAAAAATATTCTTTCATTTGAGTTGTAGAATATTAATATGATAGGTCAAGTAAGAGGTGTTCTCTATTCCTTTTTGTTAAATGATTGCAATGATCAATTCAATTAATTTAAATTGGGATTTTTGTTATGAACGTAGAGTTAAATAACAATTCATGAAACTGCTTTCTTTTAGAAAAATAGCTCACATATATTTTAGTAAAAAATAGCTCATATATACTTTATGGTATATCTTAGATATCTGTCCCACAGAAATCGATTCAATTTAAATATTTTCATACACAGAATCACGCACCATTTGATAATTTCATTTGAATAAGTGTCGCAGTAGGAGATACTCGAAAATTGCAAAAGGTGATGAGCCTCGTAGTTTCGCAAAACGATCAAGTAACAAGGTTAGTACTTGTTATTGATTCCCCTCTCTCCCTGCTTGTTTTGGGAACACATGCCTTATATTTCACACCCCTACCCTATTTAGCGAGCTCCTATATTTCACACATCGGGTCTATGATAAAATAAGGGCCAATATAGCTATGTGGTTACGGTCGCGAACTCGTGGCAGCCGATCTTTCCGTCGAGTCGTGGGTTCGAGTTCTGATTCCATAGGGACTCATCGTGTAGCCGGCTGATACACGTAAAACCTGTAGAAGCTCTGTAAGTTCATTCTTGGAGAGTTATGAAAGCTTGGAGATGAGGATACTAGTTCAGGTATGGTCCTCGTCACATGGCCGAGGTTTAAAATTACAAGGCTCATCACCATTGTCTCGTGTTATAACTTCTAAATACGACATTCATAAGCAGTCAATCAATTAATGGAATAGGACTCGAGCTCGTGACATCGCTGGTCATAAATTTCTCAGTCCTGTTTCCTCATGTATATTTAAGAAATTTATTTCTTAATTAAACAAAAATAAAAAATTTGCTTTTTCTTGTAAGTATACATTTTTAAAAAAATTAATTTTATTGAGGAGAAAACGAAGCAGTAAAATGTGTCCCACGCATCTTAAGATTTACCCACAGACATTTCTCTCTCTCTCTCTCTTTATATATATATATATATATATATATATATAACTTTTACTGTAGTGTTTTAACTGTAGTGTTATCCAAAATATTAATCGGAATAAATCAAATAATAATCATAAAACATAAACAGCATAACCTTTAAAATAGGTTAAATGTTTGAGTTCTTGTGCAATGTGTGACAGAGTACAGAAAAAATTAATTAAAACTAAATTACTTAAATTACAAACTTACAATTTAATAATTTATTTTCCAGTAATTCTTCTCTTATTAATATTCCTCTTCTTCTCCTGTTAACAAATAAATAAAGAGACGTAGAAAATTTTTGTTAATTTAACTGCCACTGGATAATCCTTTTGTATAACTTCTACCGGTCATTTTGTTTTCTTGAACGTAATGTTAATCCTATGGAATTTCTACTACCGTCCGAAAACCTTTAATATTTTATCTATTTGAATGCAATGAAGAGTATCCGAAAGAACAAAAAAAAAAATAATGAAGGTTTCTGTAGAATTTCATTATTCCTCTGACTTTTTAAAATTATTGTAAAATATTTTTAAAGACCAGAATACCCAGAAATGAGTAACTAAAATATCGGTAAAAATATTTTTAAAAAACAGATGGAAAAATTCCATTCCTCAGAAGCCTCCATTATTTTTTGCTCTTTCGAGTGCACTTTTTGTGTTGAAATAGATAAAATAGTGAAGATTTGAGGACGATTGTAGAAATTCCATAGGAATAACATTACTTTAAAGAAATCAAAATGCCCGGTATACGAGAGCTTTAAAAGTAGAAAAAAACCATCTCTCTAAACAAAGTATGTTAAACTCGCAAAAGGTCCAATATAATAGCATGCATTAAAATTTTTATTAAAAATGTCGTAGCTTGTAATATTTAATTAAAATTCTTAATAATATTAATATTTATTTATTAAAAATATCTTAGTTTAATATTTAAAAAAGTCCTAATTATGTATACAAAAACATACACAATTATTGAGAAAGAATTACTATCTTTGCTAAATAACTATAACTAGGCTTTTTAAATAGACAATTCTTCAATGGCAACTAATTGATATTTTAGCAAATATATTAAAATAATATCTACCATATTATTATGCTCCTATTGCACCTTGCTTTATGGACTAAATAAAATTAAAACTTAGTTTAAATAATTGGCTTTCGATTCCCGAGTAAATAATCCGCTTGCAGGAAACAAAAAACATAAATTTATTTACATTACGTTTACTAATTTGTGCAGATAATATGTGTCAGTTCTAAAAAAACACATTTTAGTTAAGAAATTCTTGTCATTTGGTGTTACCAATGACTCATCTAATTTACTTCAGCATTTAGCATGTCTTTATTGAAACCTGTTGAAAACATCTACTGGAAAGAAATTGCTGACAAACATCGATGAAAAGTGGGAATTCATGCCATGACTTAAGAGATAAAATAATCTGTTTGATATGTAATATTGCTATTAGAGTACCAAATTATATAACAGAAATCGTCACTGTGTACAATACAAGCAATATAGAAAAAAATCAGAAGTAGCGGTACTCATTCTAAAAAAGAAAATTAATATAAAAATATATCCACCTTTGAAAAATAATACTTAGTTTGATTTTTACTTGTTAGAAGCTACCCCATTGCCGAAAATGAGTTTAAGAACTTTGCTTTAAGCACAGAATATGTTTCCATTTTTTTAGAATCATTTGATACTTGGATGAAAATTATATGATTTTAATTATCAAGAGAAATAATAACAAATGCAAAATGATGCGTTATATTCCTAATTAAAATAAATATAAATTTTCAAAGTGGTGTTTAGCCGTTTTATTCAATGCCATTAATGATTAGGGAGCTGTGAATGTATACCAAATAATACAATTTTTAAGTAAAGACGAATTTTGATGATAAATCTTCTTTACTTACCAATTGTTAAGAATTCATTGCATTCAGTATATATTATATATGTTTGTAAAAGAACACATTAAAGATATATGTAATGCATCAAATATATCACAAATATCAATAACCATGCATTTCTGAAAAAGTGTGAATAAATTCTTTACATACAAACAACAATTTTATAATCTAACGCATTGGAAATAAATTATTTATATTTTCACAGAAATTTTTTAAATTATCGAATATAATGTTTTAACAGTTTTTCTAACCTAAAAATGAACTCTGACCGAAAAAGATTATTAAATTGATTGCTTTTTGGATGATAAATAGCAACAAAGGCTATTATCCCCAAAAATGTCTTTCAATTATACGACGGCTGATTATTTATTAATTTCATATTTAAAAATGACAGAAGCATATTGGCGATGGATCTCGTAATTTTGAGCCTCAGACAAGGAACAAGGATAAAATTTAAATTATGGAACATTCAAACTTAACTAGCCAAACTTCCACATCACACAAATAGGAGGACTTGGAATCTTAACATAGTTAAAGCACATCAGCTCCACTACACATCAGAATTTAAGTGGTATCAGGATTCAAACGTACTACACGACGGAAACAATGCCGGCCGCGAATTTGCGATCATGACCCCTAAGCTATTAAGGCCGCCGTAACATAACATTAAACATACTCAATTTGGGATAGGAAATGCACAATATATATATATATATATATATATACATATAACATATAAATGATTTTACCCGAGTTTGAATCATTGGAAATATATATATATATATATGTGTGTGTGTGTGTGTGTTTAATAATTCTTTCTCTCTCTCTTCAAACCAAATACAGTAAATGTCTCAGATACAGTATTTATGCATGTGATGTTGGTATATGATTGCTTATAATGCCGCACTTAGAAGCAAAATGTGGCTATTGGACCTTATAATTTTTAACCTGGGTCAAGTGACGAGGACGGTACCTGAGCTATCGTCTCCTTCAAACTTCCACATCACTCCATGGGAGGAATTGAGACCTCAACCAGATTTAACGTGCATCTATCTTGCTACACGGAGGGGTTTTAGTTGCGTCAGGGTTGATACCTTCGACTTAACGAAAACAAAGCCTGCCACATGTTCTCGACCATGCCCATTAGGCTATCGTGGCCACAGCAGTTTATCCAAGAAGTACTCCATGTCCCTTTTTTTTCTCTCTAGGTAAAATTGATTGTTGCATTATGAAATCGAAGGCATTGTATTCTAATGTAATAATACCAAGCTTCATCGTATTTCGCTTAACTGCTCCGAAATTGGTATATACTCGTAATTTCAGAAAATGTGTTTTCTTAGAGCAAGAATACGAGTATGTACCTGTGTAATATTATTTTTCTACTGGTGTGCAAAAATTAAGGACGAAGTCGAAAATTAGCAATTTAGCGGGGAACGAAGATACAGAGTGGACTGAAAGATTAACTAGGAGATTAATTAGGGTGAGGTATGGTAGTATGTGCATAGATATGCAGCAAGACGTAATTCGGGAGTGTCGGAATGGTATAAGCACGCCTACGGTGTAAGCTCAGCGTTTCTGGGTAGGCGATTGATTTGCGTATGTCAGTTTAAACGACGTCTAGTAGCTGATTCAGCGTGAAATGTCGAACAATCAATCTGTTAGACGACATATAAATGATTTTACCCGAGTTTGAATCATTGTAAATATAGCGAAGGGTCGAAGTGGGACAAGTGGGACTGCGGAGTTCAAGATTGCCCATAGTATCGTTTCACGACTCTCGAGAGAATTTGAAACTGTAGGAAACAGCTGTCTGACGGTTCGGTAGAAGTCGTCCACGAGCAACCACGCCATTGGACGACCGAAACATAGCCCTAAAGGCCAGAAGAAACAGACGGCAGACAGCAGGAGAAATCGCTAGATACACAGCACAGGCGATTGGACCGATATCGCGTTACCGTGGCCAGGATGCTACATAGTGGTGGTCTGTTTGCACGACGACCTATACCGTGTGTACTTTTAATGCCTGCTCTTCGAAGAATGTATTTTCTGTGGAGCCGAGAACATAAGAATTTTCAGTTCTAGATTAATTTAAGTTAAGCAAAACGTAAGGCCACATCTCGTGCAATAATTGCACATTCATTTAAATATTTTTTCATAGTTTGTAAGATAAATAACAATTTCTTGAAATTCAAGTACCAGATCAGGTATCGTTCTCGTCTCTCGGTCTGGCTCAAAATTGCAAGGTCATTAGGGGACTTCAAGTTGCTTCTAAGAACAATGTTAACAATACAATAAATCAAATCAATATCAATAAATCCTTTCCTAACTTCAGTTTCCTTTCTATAGCGTTCCCCCCCTCTTTTATTTCATTTAAATCAGCAGCAAGCTTCAGCATTCTTTTCGACAGGAAGCTAGGCGCTCGAGTTTTCGGGCGGCCACGGTAGCTTAAGGATCCCTGACGTAAGCTCACAATCGGTATTGTTTCTATCGAGTAATGGGTTCCAGTTCCTATGCCATTAAAAACCCTCCGTGTATAGGATCTTACTCACATTAAATTAGTCGAGCTCAATGCTCCTACGCGGGATAGTATGAAAGTTTGGAAGGAGTACCAATTCAGCTATTATCCTCGTACTTAGCCAAGACTGAAAATTATGAAGTCCTTTTCCAGTTGCATTCGTGTTGCTTCAAAGTACAAAGCTAATAATCATTCAATCGAGTCTTCGATTCAGATTGAGCATCTTCCGTGAAACTCGTTGTAATGAAAATTCTTCTAACGCATCCGTTATTTAATACTATAATAATGTTTGATTTTAAATAATTATAACTGAATTGATTAAATATGAATATCTTTTTTAAATAATGTAATTCGTTTTCAGCTTCTAATATTTAACTCCAAACTTGTACAAATTTCGTTGAATAGCATCTATGCAAATGTCACAAAATATTAAAACATTTTACAATAGAGATCCATTTTGTTCGAAACAAGAATCAAATTCTTGTAACATTTAATTGTAAAAATTTCTTAACGATAGATAGACAACAATAAATATTAATTTAAAAAGTTGTGATTTTGATACGATGAATTTAAATATTTAATTACAATATGCGTTAGTTAAAATACAAAATCCTAGCTTATTTAGTTAAAATAAACAATCCCAGTTTATTCGATTAAATATATGAAACCATAACTTATTTAATTAAAATATAAAGTTCTAGCTTATTATATGCATTTTAATATCAACACTTTTCTGCAACAGAAAATGAATATTTAATTCCATGAAGAATAAAATATAATTTCGTTTTAATTCGAGAAAAAGCATATTATCATACATTCACAGATAAAGGAGAAAGAAATTTCAAACGCTTTTGAGGTTGTTAACAAGTACTTGCCGAAAAACTGCCGCTGCATAAATATTTCCGGAATGCTTGAATATGCATGATTGTATTCTTAAAATACTAGAAACTTTTATTAAATATTTTAAAGGAAAAGATACTCGTATACTCATAGCAAGAGATAAAGCTTAGATAAAATTTCTTTAGTACTTCTGAAAAATAATTTTCTTCCGAATATATAAACAAAGAAAATTTCAGTAAAATTTAATTTCACTACTAATTAAAAGATGATTATGGTTAAATTCCACGTATCTTTCAAATTCTGGAAAATAATTATGGACAAAATATTCACATACATAAAGGCTTTCAAAGATATGTTAAAATCTATTTAAAATTAATAATATTCGATTACACTTAAAATTCATTGCTTATTCTTCTAGTCTCTAAAATTCGCATAATGGATATTTAAATGAATTGCTAGTGTCATACTATATATATTAACTAATCTTTTATTTTTGTGTTAAAAAAAATATTATCGTAGGTATAAATTTTTTCTTTTTCACTTTTAAATTAATTCAAGTTTTAATTTAAGCTCCACCCAAGAGCTTTAGTTTCCCACGAAATTTATTGCTCAGTATACTTCCAGTCCCATATTATACCAGTTTTTATATATATATATAAAACTTTATATATATATATATAAAGTTTTATATATATATATAAAACTTTATTTGTGAGGTAAAACAGAAACGGAGATGAACAATGCTACTTAATCCTGTGATAATTTTATTTTTGGAAAACATAACTTAATTCAAAATTTTTTACATTATCATTCCATACAACAAATATTGAAAATGTTTGCCACCATTTTGAATGCAAACATGAACACGTCGAACCAAGTTTTTTGACATATTTCTCAACATTGTTGGTGTTATAGAGGAGATTTCCTCAGTTATGATTTGTTTTATTTGCAGGACTTCTGTGGAAACCCCCTTATCTTTGAGATAAACATGCAAAAAATTCTATCGGGGTGAGGTACAGTGATCTTGATGGCTAAATGCCTATTTAAATTAAAGGGTCATCATAGATTATCTTAAGCACTTCCATTGTTAAGTTTGACGTGTATGGAGTTGCTCCGTCTTGTTGAAGCAGATACTGTCATGATCTCAAGTGAAGCAATAAAAGCTTGAATTATGTTCAGGCACACTTCGGAATTCATTAAAATCAAAGAATTAATTCATGCAGACGATTTTTATTGTTGTCATTCATAATCTTTTGAAATGAGCTTTCAAAAATAAAAACGTTGGAACAAGCCCAGATTTACTCAAATCATTTGCGCAAAATAGGATTAAAAATTACTTACGTGTTCACGCGAATTTATGATTAAAAATGAGTTTTCACTTTCAGAAAGTGAAAAAAAAATACGATATCTGCACATTAAATATAGGTCTATTAAATGAGGGATGATGATGAAAGCCTTGCAACATGCATTATAGATGTAGATAATACAAAAAACAAACCGGTACTCTTTTAAATTGATCACACTGTATATGTATGTGTGCGTGCGTGTATGTGTGTGTTATGGAGTTGAAAATTAAAAGGGCTTTAAAAGTTAATGATTGAAAATATGCGACTTTCAAAATTCATGGTTGTTTATTCATTTCGCTAAAAGGGAGAGGCAATAAGAATACATAATTTAACCGAAGGCGTGAGACGCAGCTCCGCCGTCTCGATTCCATCAGAAGAGTGCAGAAAAGAGGGAATTTTCAAAAGAGGAATTTCGATTTTATAGATAGGGATATCGAGGGATTTCTCCATAACGCGTAGTAACTCCCGTGGTATAAAATGAAAGGATTCTGAAAGATATTGGCGACGTCTATCAGTCTAGCACGGATTATTTCTGACAAATGTATGACTGAGTGAAAGCTGATTCAACATATTTTATGAAGGCGTTATTGCATTAATTATAGGATACTTTGGCATTGTATTAGAAATAGAAATGAACTCTACTTTAGTGATAGAGAATGGGAAAATTTGATAAATTAAATTATTTTTATGTGCGAGATCATCACATACACATACGCACGCATACACACACACACACACACACACATATATATATATATATATATATATATATATGATTGTTTTTTAATAGCTTATGGTTCACTTTATCTTGAACCACAATTACGTGACCAGAATTGCTCCTAATTTGATACTACACTGTCCACAATTCCATCAATATGTGAGAATTTTGAGCCTTAATTAAACTTAATGAGAAGCAATTCCATACTTTTAAAAAAAGATGTTTTGAAATAGAAGATTAATCAATCTATCAATTTTTTAATTTCTTAATTTTTAATGAGTATTCTTCTACTCACATTGTATGTCTGGGTCAAAACTTTAAGAGATTTTTTCTCACATTTTGAAGCACTCAATTGAGCTGAAATTTTCTATGCACGATTGTTTTGGGTGACAATTCGAAAATTTAATAATAATTAATAAATAATTAATTGATTAAAACTAATTATTTATAGGATTAAATTTTGCGTCAAGTTTCTCGTCAAGTCACCAAATGGTCTCTAAATCCGTCACCAAGGAGAAGGGGTCATTGCTTAAACTATCTTTGGTTAATTATTTTTCGTTAAAAATATTAATGAAAAATAAATTTTTATTTTAATTTTCATTGAAAAAAATAAAAATTTAAATTTAAATTAAAAATTTATGTACTGTCGACTGCACTATGGTACATCTCGGATTGAAACTCTTCCCTGATGGCAAAGCGTATGTTGCATTGAGCAGAGTAAGATCATTTGAGGGACTGTTCATAGAAGAACAGGACTGCTCAAAATTCCTTGGAAAGTCGCCATGTAACAAACATGCATTGAATGAAAGGGCACACATGAGAAATAACACCTATTAAGCATCTCAAGACAATCGTAAATATGTAAGTAGTTTCCTTACATTCATTGGCATAGTGCTTGCAACAATATATGAATGTTACAAATGGATATATGCAACGTAGCCCACTTACGTTGTATATTTAGTTTTAAAATGTGTCGTCAGTTTTTAATACATTTTGAATTCTTTTACTTCTTTTGTATGTCAATATTCGTTCACTTTACAATACTTAATTTATTTAAAATATTTTACACGAATTTATTTTAGATAATAAATTTAATTAACATTAAATAATAAAATAAATTATTAAAACTAATTATTGAATAAATTCAATTTGACTGGAAGTACTCTTTTGTTCTTAAAATTTGAGGTACGAAAAAACTATGTTACGCAGAGTGTGAAGTTTGAAAGAAAACTCTTGCTTAAAAAACTTGTTTTTTACCAGTGTTATTAAAAATAATTTCTTCTCGTGGTAATTTTTTTTTTAAAAAAAAGTCAGCTTTTTACGTAGAAATCGCTTCATATTTTCTTAATATATGAGTCACTGTGCTAATTAAATTCATCTAGGAGAGAGCAATGAATTCTTATTAATATAAATCCTTTTGACGTTTGAGATTGTTTTTAAAGTTTTTAATGAACAACAATTTCTTAAGAACCCAAAAAAATTAATTTGTAAAAATTTTAAATTGTTATTTTAATGAAGATCACTGTGAAATTTATCCAACGAAAATAAATTAAAAGTTGTAAAGAAATTTCAGTATTTTCTTCTTCAATGAGAGCACTAGATAAAATAATCGAAAGTTGTGAAATTTATCATTCTCTCATATGCTTCAATGAATATTAAAATTTCAGACTTGAGTATTTATCTATAGTCATATATCAGGATGAATAAAAAGATGTAGTAACATTTCTTAAAAACTAAATTATCAAATCCTACATAATAAAGTAAAATTGTTAAATTATTATTATTTATTTATTTCGGGTTTTAAATTTCTGTATTCATCAAATTTCACAATATAATATTCATATATTTAATTGAAAACATTCTAAACGATTTGATTTTAATTTACTGGAATACTTAAACACAGTAAAAAGTTTCTGATATTTGAAGATGAAGTTAAATCAACATAATTGCTGTTTTCATGTATGATGAAACCCTCGGCCCCTTCTCTAGTATACTCGTAGTTTTAGATATATATTACATATTCCAAAAACCAAAAGTTTTATTTTCTTATTTATATTGGTAAGAACCCTCCATTCTAGAGCATATAAAATTTTTATTCTCATGAAACTATTAATCAAGAGAATTGATATAAAGTATTTTAATAAAAGTCATTAAAATATTGAAGGAGAAAAGTGAAGTTACGTTTTAGAGCTTTATAGTATTTTTAAGGCTTTACTACCGGAAGCTTTATTACTGAATACATGTTTAATTGTTGTGGCTAGCATGTTACTAGCCACAGCAATTTTTACATTGATATGGCCATCTTTAGATCAGCTATTAACATTTTTTTTTAAAATTAATGGTGTGGTTTTGAAAGAAGATGAGGCAGAAGTAGCTTAATGGTCATAGTCGTGAAATTAGGTCGGCAGTGTTAAGATTAAAAATAACAATGACTTTGAAAAAATATATTTATACTATTCATATTAATACACTTTTATTTTCAAATGATGAAAAAAAAGGAAAAGTTTCGATTATCAGCTTAAATTTTGATTTCGTATAACTTGTTAACGATATGGACGTCGATATTGTAAAATAAGTTATTGTATATCATTTTCAAAGAGTTTAGTAAACAAAGAGTTAATTACCGCTCTTGCTGCCAAGTGCAATGAATCAACACATGCTACCGTTTAAAATTGTTCAACTATATTGACCTCAATCGTTGATTTCTTTAAAGAGAAAATAGGGATATATGTTGTCTAAACTCTTAATGTGTTATCTTTTTTTCTTCTTAACCTCAAATCGATAATCCTAAAATAACAACCTGATTATATTTTTGCTCCTTATTTTTCGTAAAATTTATTTGGTTTACTTTTAATTAACATCTCACTAATGATGACCTACTGGTTGGCGACTGACTTCTTGATTAACGAGTCACTGTCTGAATCGGGCACCGTTTTTCTAATTTCGATATCACGTGAATACATTGAGGCTTAGTTGTATGTAATTAGCAATAACTTCCATTTACATAGTGTTCGATGAATGAACCTCAAACCAGTAATTAATCGACCCTTGGGCTTGAAATGTTCTGATCATGTTTCAATTTATGGATGTTGGTTTCAATTAATATTACATTCGACCTAGTATGGTGCATTGTCGACTGATCTCATAATTTAAAACAGGGGTTATGTGCCAAGGACTATACCTGATCTGGTCTTTCATCTTCCACTCCAAGCCGAGATTTGGAACACAAGTTACATTTTAAAATGAATAGTTTTTATTATTTCATATGAAGGTCTTCGACGAGAACCAACTTCAAATTCGAGACTCACCGGTTATCAAATAAAAACTTTTGACAATGATAACTATTTTTCGGATTGGATTTACATATGGTGGATTATAAAAACATAAATGTTGGGAACGAGTTTCTCAATTTTAAGCCATTTTCAAGTGTGTGATAAGGACAGTGCCCGAGATATTGTTTCTCTTCCAATTTCGACGCCACTTGAAGATTTTGAGATAATAATCTATTTAATGTTGTAGTAGCCATATTATTTCTACATCGCATATTTAGAGAAATCAAGATTCGAATCTGTGTCCTCACTTAAACATAACTGACCACAAAGCTCTCGACTTTGACCCCTGGTTTACTGAGGCTTGACGAAATTTGAAAACGACCGGTCCTAATTTTACAAACATAGCGATCATCTTAAATCTCATTTACATGTAAAATGTTTCAAGTACATTGTTCATTTATTTTTCTAGTAGATATTTGTTATGATTTACAAAAGTTTAAAATTATTAGTTCATGCCCTTTTGCTCAAGAAATCTGAAAATTAAAGGAGGTGTTATTTAATTGAAAAATAGCTATCAAACCTATAAAATTTCAGCAAATATTTTAATTTGAGAGAAAAAACATAGAAAAAAATGACAGTTTGAGAACGGGTAAAAATATAAATAAGATTTTAAATAGTTTACTCGGATCTGAGAACAATTTAATTAAATTCTAATTGTATTATTTAGTTTATATTTTTACTCTTATTTTTTAATAAATTTTGGAATATTTAAATTAATATATTATGAATTTTTAAAATGATATAACTATTAATTATTATTTTGGTAATTATTATTGTAGTAGAAAAAGATTTGAATTACCTCATTATACAAATTTGTTCAATTCATTTTATTTTTAAATCTCTAATTTTGTATATGAAATATTCAACACCATATACGAGTATACAACACAGCCTTTTCATCTGAATTACTTAAAATTAAAATGTGTTTTATAAGATCTATTGAAGAAAATATTCTAGGAATTTAAAGCACGCGTATTAAAGATAAGATACAAGTCTAGAATTCTACAAATGATGGAACGATGATCAAGATTATATCATAAGAAAAATTACATAATATTTCAATATAAATCAAATGGATTACTTCATGATGACATAAAATTATATGATAAATCTGATCGACTTGAAAAATGTGGTTGTAATTGGTATTAAGTGATCGCAGAAGATACGAACTCCAAAGGAATGGAAGATCTTGATAAAGATATATGTATACTTCGATATGTAATTGAATGATATAGAGCTTCATGATAAATACAATTAAAAATTAATTATGTTTCAAAATTTGAACCGCACAAAGTTTCAAGTAAAGCGAATGCAGTTTAAATTTGAAATATTAAATAAATATAATTTTTTTACTTAAATTATGAATGTAATAATTATAAATGTATACCTAAATGCACTCAATTTATTTTTATCTCTCCAGTTACTAATGAGAATTGTAAGTGTACGATATTGAAATTCACCTTTTGTTTATTTTAAATAACTTTCATAAAAATTGGAAAAAATTTCTAAGAAAATCAAAGAGCTGTATTTCTGTTGAATGTCATAACTATGTAAATTATGTTTGTTATTTCACTTATTTCTTTTAGAATTATAAGGTTTGTTTTTTTTTATTTTTATTTTTATTTTCAAAACTCTTCATTTTTAACGAGAATTTTCATACTTTTAAAAGTTTACGTTTAATTGAAGAAATGAAAATTAAATATACAAGAAAAACAGAAATACAGAAAAATGAATAATATTTACTCTCATAGTTTCGAAACAATAGAAATAAAACTTATATCAATTAAGATGCCTTCTTCGTTTCAACTGTCCTTATGGAGATTTCTAAGACTTTGGTTGATTCCAACAACTCAACTTATAAATTATGCAAAGTAGAGTTACCTTACAAATGAGATGTAGAGAAAACGATAGGAGGAAAGAGGAGAAGCAGTAGATGAAAAGGAGAGGAGAAATTTGCGGCAGCAATAATAGATTGGAGGTTCGATTGTAAAAAGGAGATCGATAGAAAGGAGATAACGGACATCAGATAAGTTGTAAAATTAGATGCTCTTTCAGTTGAGGACGTGTAAGGGTTTGCTCCAACAAGCGTTATAGATATTTTGAATATTGACTATTCTATTACATCTATGACTGACTGGTCCTTTTGTATTTGACTGAACTTTATTTATTAGTGATGACCCAAATAATTGATTGATGGTAACGAACCCAGGACGTCACAAAATCCATGTTTCCTTCAGAATTTTTAAAGAGGAGGTTTATATACAAATATTCGTATTTTTTCCAGAACTTTAAAGTTAAAAAAAAAAAAATCTTCAAATAGTTTCTAGTATTCAAAAGGACTAACGAGTATTATTTTAAAGTAAAGAGACATTTATTTTCAGAATGGAAAATAAGAAAATTTATTTTTAGCTATGATATTTGCTTTTGTATTATTCATTCTAACTCAGTTCTCTAAGGAATCGATAAAATCTGATGAGTCACAGAAGCAGGGAAAATCCTCAATGATTCCACTTTCGTGTCACAATATTCTCTTTTATTTATATTAAAATTTCCTCTTTTGTTACACTTTAATATAACGTTTATTTTTAGAAAATGTAATTTAATATTCTTCTATAAAACCGAAACTAGCTCAATACAATACTTTTAAGTTTGATGACAGAAATTTTTTAAAACTTTGTTTCTAACAAATTAAATTGTTATTGCAACTAGTCTCTACTACATGCCTCTTTTATTTTTGAAAAAAAAAATGAAATTAAAAATAAATAATGATTAATTAGTGGTCTCACATTCTACAATATGCTGCTTATTAATGGCTTTCTAGCTTTAAAGTGTAGAATTTGTCTCTTAATTCTGATCTATAAAATATTATTTTGCAATTGTTTTCAATACTATTTAATAGAAACGATTAAAATATTAATTACACTAAAACAGGCAACTGAAATGATTAAATACTTACTATTACAATAAATCAATACGTATATGAATATTTAAAGGGTGATTTTCTATTTATAAGTAGAAAACTATTTAGAGTTCAACAGACGACTGATCATATTACAGAACGAACACGAATGTTTCAAAAATAAAACTCATAACCTTTCAAAGTTGCGAAACGCATTTAGCATTTTTAACATTTAATTAACATTATTGTTACTTAAACGGGGATTCTCAACATCGATTGAGAACATTATGCATGTTAATGTGCATATAAATGCATGCGAGACGACTCTTAACATTTTTGGAAGACAGAAATTGCTTTTTTCTAGTTTATTAAGAAAACAGCGATCATATCCTCTTTTTAATTTAAATTATGCATTATCTTAACTCTGAGAGCAAGTGCAATGTCTTTAAAATATTAAAATCCTTTTAAATTAATGAAAAACCCTTTTTTAACATTTTTATTGCCTAAATTTAACAGTCAGAATATTTGGCTTATAAAAGAGTAAAAGAGACATTTCATGTGAGACAGTTTCTAGACAATTTGGTATTGTCATTTTTAAGCCCATCGAGAGAAATAAAAAGAAAATATTCAATAAATATATTTCCTACTGACGTCTCGAATAACCAACATCATTTGAAGATTGCGAAACATTAAACTGTACGAATTTCGAAAACAAACTTTTCTTGAAATTTGATTCCATGTAATAATATAAATTACGATACTTTTATCGTTTGGGAAGATATATCAAAGAATAAAAACATTCTTTTTTCCCGAAAATTAAGTGATAATCTAAAACTTCTCCTTTTGAAACTTAGAACCTTCAAAAACTTTTAAAAATAGATCTTGTTTCAAAAAAAAATCTTAAAATATACGAGAAAGCTATTTTATGTATATTCTATTCTTTTCTTTTCGAGGAATATTTTGTATAAATATGACAACAATTTTTCAAAAGGCTTTTTCATTTTACTTTACAATTCTAAAATTTTGTATTCAGGCAAGAAAGGGGGGGGGAGAGAGAGAGAAGAGGAGAAAGTGTGTTAAAAACAGTTCTAATAAAACTTGGATTTCTTACAAATTTTTCAGTTAATTAATTGATTAAATAATAGTTTCTTATTGCACCTCTATTCGCTTGCATCTAGAAAAACTCGGCCCTTTTTTATGGAGTCTTTTGGTGAATTTTTAAGCCGATGTATGAATTATTGAAATGTTATTTCATGACTACCACATTATTCGATTTCTTTCCCTTTTGTTGATTAAATCAGACATTGCCAACAAGTGATCTGCAGACTACAGCTAATTAATTAGAAACTTTTCCTGTTCCGTAGAGAGGTAAGAAAAAAATATTGTTAGTGGATTCTTAACTGGGGTAATGTGAGTGTGGATGAAAAAAAAATGTTTCTTCGAGTTGTTGAATGTTTCAAAATAAAAGTTTTACAATAATTAAAATGTTTAAAATGGTTTCTTAAAACTTGAAAAAATTAATTAGGTATAAAATTCCCAATTATAGGTCATTTCATTACAGGAAACATTTACAATTAATTCAATTTTGTACTCTGTGGTATAATACTTTACATTTTTTTTTTAAAAAAAAAACATTTTTTTTTCAATTAATATTCCATTTAATTGCCTTCAATAGAAAAGATGTTGTAGAAATGAATCTCATTTTAAAATGAGTATTGAAAGCTAAATGGACCACTAATACACTCAATACAGAAAACAATTCTATCGAAATCAGGCAAATCCCACAACCCTACAATTGGCGACTTGTTGGCGACTCTAGCAAAACGTGTCCGTGAAACAAAGGCTTGGCAGCAGGTAGAAAAGAGCCGTTAACCTCTTGCACAATAACATATTACGAGGAAATGGCTTAATTGAGCTTATGCGTATCATCAGCTAAACTGAACAATCAACAACTTCTGACGCCTTGAGTAATAATATGACATCTTGACGTAAAACCTATGTAAAATTTATTTTTTATTAACTGGTACTTTTTTTAAACTGAGATTATTTATAAATCAAATATTAATGGCCCAAAAGTGTAATGCGCTCTTTTATTACATGTGCACAATCTGTTAAATTATTTTAATGCATCTCATAAGAAATTGTATTTCTTGAGGACTATTGTAGTACCGTCATTAAAAAATTTTTTTTTCTTAGAATTAAATGAAATTAATCTGTCAAAAAATCTTTGTCATCAAAATAGTTCTTTTTTAACGATGTTGGGAAAAGCGCAATACATTTTTATTAATTAATCTTTTTTTATTGAACTAATGCAAAATCTAGTTTGTTATCATTTAATTAAAAATAATTTGTTTTTATATATAGGTATATATAACTGTGATTATACAAAGTCATTTTAATGTTATCTAAAACTTATTAAAAAAAATCTATAAAAGTGTTTTAACTTCTATAGGTTTATTGTGTTACTTTCTTTTTATACAAAATTTTTATTTGCTGATTCTTTATCAATTTGTTTTGTTTTATTTGGATACAAAAATTAAGAAATCTGAAAATTAAAAGTTACCGAAATAATATTTGAACAATTAAACAAACACTCTATTAATTAAAATATCTTCTATGAATATTGGTGAATTATAAAATCTACTGGTGAATTATACATAGTATTTTTTAATAATATTTATTTATAAATTGCATGACAGAATTAAGATAATTGAATACTTATAATCATATATTTATAGTACAACATTTAAAACATTGATATGATCATTATATAATTTGAATTTTACTGTGACCTACATTTCGTTACACATTTAAATTCTCTTATCTTTCAAAACTTACTGAAACAGTAATCTTTCAGGAATTAATATTGTTCGCATAGAAGCAATCTTGTCATCGCTCATGATAACAAAATTGTTTTATCAATCATAACAGTTAAATGAGGCACAATGTTCTCCCAATAAATTTCATTTTTGAATGAATATTTTGTAAAATTGACTGATTTATTCCAATGTCTTGTCTAAAGTAAAATTTATTTTTCGTAGTAAATATTATGGCTCAAATATTTCATCTACCGTCAGCCTAAAAAAAATTCTAAAATCTCAAAGATACTAAAAAAGAGTGTCGTATTTGCAGATCATGAAAGTTACTGCTTGATATCGATAAAAAATCATACAACCAAAATATACTTCCTATGCTCACACATATTTAAATATGGGCGAAATTTTTATTGGAATTGTATATCAATAAGCATATATAGTAAAGATTCTAAAACCAATAAACGAAGGAATCTTCACTACCGAAATTTTACTCAAATCAATGCAAACTATAAACGGTAGCAAGCGTTGTAAATAAAGAAAAACAAATTTATTTGAAGTATTTTTAAATCATAGGAACTTCAAAATTACCAATAACTTTTCAGTATAACTTATCACGCAACGAAAAAGAAGCTTTTCAAGTTTTCATATAATAATTGGAAGCTTTATGTCGTTTAATATACATAAAATATTTGATTTGATAGCCAGTGAGATTTTATTTAGGAATAAATCTTTGGAATTCATTAAAAATATACAACGATAAGTTTTATTTTTCTATTTTTATTTTTATTAAGCTACGAATAAATTATACTTTATAAATGAATAGTTACATTGTAGGAATAAAGGTTAAGTATATATTTATGCTAAAATTTATCAACACAATATAATTAAAAACTAGTTTCAACTTAAACTTCAGAGGAATATTTGTAATCAATATATGTGTAATGAAAGTAAATCTTATACTAACTTCAAGTAATTAAAAATAAAATGTATTATCTTTAAAATAATAATTTTTCTTACAAATACGTTCCTCCTGATTTAATTTCATAGGTGTTAAAATTAATCTAAAGCCTCCTAATTATTCCTTTATTAAAGTGATAACATATCATAATTTAAATTTATACGTTAAGAAATTTACTAAAGAAAGATTCCTTATTTTTCATAGCAGGCCCAGAGCGAATTGATGTTTTTTTCACAAAAATACGGTTCATAATATTTGACTAATTAGCTTTATTTTAATTGAAAACTTCTCACGGTAATAAATGAATATTACTTAAAATGCACACATATTTTTGGACTCTCTTTAAATATACTAGTAGTATTATCATTTCAAATTTTTATCTAGTTTTCAGAACTTAATAATATTACAAATGCATATTCAGAAGAGAAAAAAATAATAAAAATTATTACTTCTATTATTCGAAAGTATTTTAGGATTTTTCTTTTTACTGAAAAAAACATAAATTATTAAATCATTGATAGAATTTCAGATAAATGTTAAAAATAACTTAAACGTACTCATATATATATATATATATATATATATGATTCGTTAAATATAGAATTGATGTTATTTGGCTACTGTGTGCAATAAAGCTATTAGTGACGGGATTCATAAATATTAAATCACATTCATGTTGCAAGCATGATACATATATCATGCTTTTATCAATTCATACTGCAGTAAATTATAACTTGTCCCTTGGTTAAACAATTTACTCCTCCTTCCCATTATTCCCCATGACGATGTATGGAAGAGAATCAGGACTCAAGTTCGTGACTAAACAACAGATAGACGAGTCTACATAGTTATATATATTTAAACAAGATTTCTTTTTTTTATCCTTCTTATTTAATTCTAACTAAACTAATATAAATTCTTACGAAGCAAATTTTTTAGATACGAACGTAAAAGTTTTTGATAATGGAATAATTAGTAAAATTTTTGAAAAAGTAAAATAATTATTTCCCCCGATTAATAAAGTTCCTTTCTTAGATAAAGCAATTTAAGCTTAAATGTATGTAGAAAAACTTTATATATTTTTATGTAGAAATATCAAATTAATTAACATGCCTATAGATTTTCAAAATAATTTAAATAAGCTCTATTTTACATATGCAAAGGCTGATTATTCTCTTAACTTTTTAAAAACAAATTTAAAATATAAAAATTAAGAAATAGATTTATTTTTTTAGCTTATTTACTACAAAAATGTTTTTTGAATTAGAATTTTCATTTTTAACTTTTTTAGGATAAATTTTTTTTCTCCTTTTGTTCAATTTTTTTTCTTATTTTGAAAAATCTAATCTTTTATTTGGATTTTTATTTTCGTTTTTATTTATTTTTATATAAACTGTTTTGTTATTTTTCTCATTACTTTTTTTTTTGAAAGGGGGGGGGGGGTCTTTAAGTGGATTTTAATTTTTACAACATTTTCAACTATCTTCTGATTTTCATTTATTTGTCACACTTTTTGGTAGAGGGCGTTGCTATCTTTTGTTTAAACATTCCCTTTTTAGCGGATAATTTAAGTCAGCCGTGTTGTTTGCTGACAGAATTCACATTTTGCTTTGATTTCAAAAAGATTTCTTATTTATTTTGCATTTTTACATTGTGAGCTTCTTGTTCAATGGATAATAATTTTCTTTCGTTATTCGTTTTTTGTTATACCTTTTTTGGATATTTTCCGGTCTGCTAGTTTGTTTTCTTTAAAAATGATTTTGTATGAAATTGTTTTTCGTGATTTGTGTTCAATAGCATTTTTAGTCTTTTATCCATTTTAAATATAGTATAATTATTGATTGGGGACAGTTTGGTCATTAATTCCGAAATAATCCAGCTTATTACAGTCTTCAACCTGTTATAACATTAGATATATTATAATCCATTCTTCTGCTTTTCTTCAATTTCTTAATTTCTTTATCTCTTTCATAGATCCTTTTAACAGAGGTTATTTTAATTTTTCTTGTAATTTACTTGCATTTGGGAACTTATTTATAGTACATATTTTTTTCTTTTATATTTAAATTTATATTCTTATTTTTATTGAATTTTCTTTGTTTGTAACTTTTTGTATTATTTATGTGGTTTGGTATATGCTTATATTTTATCTATAGTATAGTAATATATACATTCATGGACAAAAAAATTAGCGCACCAAGAAATAATTTCGGGATCATAACGAAACTTGGCATGAAGGTACATGTCGGGGAGATATGCAAATGATTAGAAATGCAGCGTGATTGCGCATTACGTATAGCCGGTAGAGGGCGTTTAACGTCGTTCTCTGTGAAGTATAAAACAGCTAACCAAAGCTTGTTTGAGTGTGTTGAATCACTTATAAAGGAAGAGATGAGGTAGACATGCCCTTACGCCGCTTTCGAAGACAATATGAGCAGCTGTCGCAGTTTAAGAGGGGGAGAATCATCGGCATGATGGAAACTGGGTGGTCAGCTAGGCGAGTAGCTCGTCAATTAGGCCACTCTGATTGTGTTGTGAGGAGGTGTTGGGACCAGTGGATCCGAGAGATGTCATTTACTCGAAGACCAGGCTCGGGCGCCCTCGACAGACCAGTCGTCGAGAAGACCGCCACATTGTAAGAAATGCACGCCTAAAGCCAACTGCTTCATTGGCCGCCATCCAAGCACAGGTAGCACCTTCACTAGAGGCCCCTGTGTCTTCTAGAACCATACGAAGGTGCCTGGCTGAAGGACATTTGGGATCACAGCGCCCATTACTTGTGCTGTCCTTGACGTCCACCCAACGACGCCTCCGTTTGGAGTGGTGCTGCGCATTGTGTTCGTGTGTGGAGACCCCGTGGCGAACGCCTCAATCCTTCCTGTGCTTTACAGCAACATACCGCTCCCGCAGCTAGTGTGATGGTATGGGGTGTCATTGCCTGCAATACACGGTCACCCCTAGTATTGATCAGTGGTACCATGACAGCCCAGCGGTATGTCCTTGACATCCTGCAACCACATGTGTTGCCACTCATGCAACCGCTCTCAGGAGCCATTTTTCCATAAGACAAGGCTCAGCAAGGGTGTCACAAGACTATCTCCGCACTGTTACTACCCTTCCTTGGCCTGCCCGATCCCCAGATTTGTCTCCAATCGAGCATATCTGGGATCATTTGGGACCGCCAGTTGGGCATCCCACGAGTTTGAACGAACTAGAGGCAAGGTTTCAGCAAATATGAAACGAAATGTCTCAAGACATCATACAGAACTTGTATGCCTCAATGCCCTATCGTATCGCATCGTGTATTCGCGCTACAGGGGGTTCAACAGGGTATTAAATCCTCCGTTCTTTTGCCTTTTCTCTGAAATAATTGATCCTTTTTCTTTGATTTTCAAATCATTTACTTATATCAAAGTAGTCATTACGTATGTAAAATCTCGTTTCATTTCTTGGTGATCTAATTCTTTTGTCCGTGAGTATATATATATACATGGTGGTCATGAAATACGTCTCCGATATATGAACCCCTCACGGCCAGTCCGCTCACCCAATCGAAATGAAGTTTCAGAAATTATTATTAGAAGGTATTCACTGGAGGTTATGATTTGTGATTTTTTAAAACAATGGTTACAGTGCAAAATTTCGATGTTTTCGGAAAGTAACACCTTCTTTTATCCAGCAAAAATTGATCAGCATATTGAAAAAAACATCAACAGCGTTGGAACGATACACGTATGGCGAAAATTGCTGGTGTAAAAAATTTGCAAAGAGTATTTGAACGGTACAATGATATTAGAAGAAAAGAGATGAATTTTTTTTTACAGGAATTGCAAGTTTTCAACGTGTCCATTGTCGCAGATGATAACGTATTACATGCAAGAGAATTTTCGCAACAATGACGAACGTAACACCGTGGGAGGAATCTGTTTAACTTCATGTTTCATGGCATCTTTCAATTCTGACAAATCTCGAGGATTTGTTGTGTTCATCTTAAATTTCAGATAGCCCCAGAACCTCAAATCCATTGAACAGAAGTCGGGGCGATCGTTGGGGCCACGAAACTAAAGAATTAAGGGAGATGACTCTAACAGCGAAGTGCTGTTGCAGTACTTGTCGAACACATGTAGGATAACTTCAGCTAAGTCATCGATAACTCTTAGCCAGATTCACTCACCCAATACTGATCGCTTCCAATCGTTTTCCCGATCGAATACTCTCCGGCTTCATATTTCTCCTATTAAAAGGTAAACCGGCCAGGCGTGACGTCACATGGAAAATTCAGAAGAAGTCCGTGACTTTCGACCTAACTGAGTTTCCGCTTAGATTCCAGCACTTTCAAGAACCTTCGTTTGTGGTCAAAGTTGCAAAGTTTCTCACCATGTCGCCAAAGAGGTCGATAAAGACAATAGGTCATTGCTTAAGCATTCCTAGACTGAATGATGAAATCTGTGTGTCTCTTTTTCTTTATAGAAGAACGTTGCAAGGAAGCGTCATCTTGAGTTCGAAATAATTAAGAGATTGGAATCAGTACAAACACATAGATGGGTAGCAGACGCTGTTGAAGTAGCATTTCAAGGCTGTAGAATTGATTCCAAGAAACAGGAGAAGTTAGACTTCGACCAAGGAAAGTCAACCTCGTATTACCATAGCAATTGATGTCTGATAGATTTTGTTAAGGGCTCGTCTAGATAGAGCAGGTAATATTACTCAGTTATAAAAAGAGTTGCTTTTCTAACAGGGCAAAGGGTGTCAAGTCAAACAGTTCGAAACAGTCTTCATTAGGATATTCTCTATGCACGTAGGTCAATAGTATAGTGTGTATTCCGTTGGCATCAGGACACCGAGTGGCCAGATGAAGGTGGGCAGTTGAACATCGAAATTGGATGCAAAGGGATTGGAGTCAAGTGCCATTTACTAACAAGTTCGATTAGGCCTTGAGTGTGATATCTGATGTGTTTTATCATAAAAAAAAAAAAGAAGCATTCGAAATAATCCCGCATTCCTCCTGTAAAGATCACATTATAAACTAGGTGGTTTGATAATATGTTCTGGAATACGCATAGGTGATAAGATGGACCTGCATATCACTTAGAATTGCAATTTGATAGCCCAAATATATGCAGACGAGATGTAGAGACCTCATATAATACCTTACAAGACAGTCATTGATAATTCCTATATTTTAATGGATGATAATGCCCGATCTCATACAGTTCGTTCTATGGAGAACATGTTTGAAGCTAAAACAATACGCATATGGAGTGGCCAGTATGTTCTCCAGACATAAATCCGACAGATCATGTTTTAGACACACTTGGATGACTTATATCAGTAAGACAAAACCAAGGCCTCCGTTCACTGTCAGCGACTTGGAGATCGCACTTCTTCAGGAGTGGAACAGTATTCCCCAAATTCTTATCGGTAATTTCATAACTTTCACACGAAACACAAGAGCAGAGTCTCAGCTGTTCGAGGGGACCACAAGCTATACAAAACATGTTACTTCGTATCAAAACAATACTTTTTTTCTTCGTTTACTTATCACCAAATTGTTGCTCTGAAGCAGCTTTAGATGTTTTCAAAGAATTAAAGCTCCCATGCATTTTTTTTTGCATCAGATTTTGTTACACGTATACTCTCCACTTTATACCTATGCATAGCTGTCAAGAATAGTTTTCTTAACTTCTTTGCTTGTTCTCCTAATTTTTGGACAGTATATATATATATATATGTATAAGGAAACATAAGGAATATTCTGGAAGGTTTCAGAAGTTATAGAAGAAAACAGAGAGCAATTAAAGAAAACAGCAACGTGAATTTTCAATGCTGTCGGCATTGAGGTTTGACCCCGGGAACACTCCTTTTGTAGATGAGTGCTTTACCACTGCGCCATCAGTGCATGTACACTTTGAGGCATAGCTCTCTCCTTAAAAAACAGCGTCCTGCCGCTTAAGAATTCTGTAGTAACCCTCTCGTCCATGAGCTTGTCATCGGTCCTGAATACACTTGACAGGAATGCGGTTTTCTTCGGCTTCTGATTGCGCTTCCTCCATTCCTCCATGGTCCAGAAAAACGTAGCACCTTTTCAACAATCTAAAATATCGTCTATAAGAGGTAGATACTGCACATATTTTTAGTGATCTAATTAAGGCGGTGGTAACCTACGCAGTAGTGCCAACTTCCATCTTTCTTGTTAACCAAGACAATTGGAGACAACCAAGGGCTCTCAGATGGCTGAATTATGCCCGTATCTAACACCTTCTCTACTTCTTGTATTATGCAACTCTCAGTTGGGGACACTCAATAAGCTCTTGGCTTATACCTTCATGGTTGCCAGTATTTATACCGTATTTAACCTTTCCCTTCACAGCTTTGGATTTTTTTTTATTCGTCGAAAACTTCTGGAAATTTCTGGTGCATTCTAAGAAACCTCTCTTTTTGAGTCGATGTGAGATAATATTCTTTAGAAATCGACTTGCTGGCCACTCTGTTTTGACTGGAATGTATCATTAGATTTGGAGAGAGTAACTCCTCACGCAGTCCTCCTCTAATGCTTATGCATTGCTTACGAACATATACTTGGGAATAATTTGAGCAGCGGCTTGACAATATAATTCATATTTGCCATTACATAATGTTATTATGCTTACTGGTATCATAATTTCCTTTTCTAAAGATAACATTTTAATTCCTTGTACTATCAAGTCGATATTTTGATCTCCGCTGGAAATGGCAACAGGAATTTTGGCGACAGAATGAGCAGGTATAATGGAATCGTCTATAGCGTATAAAGTCCACGCTTGAGGATTTTCCATTTCATTTACGTTTTTCATCATCAGTTGAGATCTCTCGCAGTCTATCGCGGCTTGTGATGCCTCCAGAAATTCTCAACCAATGATGATGTTGTGACAACAACAATTTGGTAATAATGTAAATTCGAAAAAGTTGGATCCGATCATTAATTTCCAGGCGAAAATTGCATTTTGCTAGCGGCAGGACATAGTTTCCAGCAGGAACTTTGATAAGGAAATATAGTTTTTCGAATATATCATCTGTATGGCTCCGAAATGACACAGGAAGGTACCCCGGAGTCACTAGAGAACGGACTGGATGGTTGTCAACAATAACTTCGATATGATTTCTGGACATCTTCGCAGAGGGCGGAGGATTTTCTTCTTCGACAAGAGCTAGAACGTCGATACGGTGATGGTGATCTGAAGCGGCGTGTCGGGGATCGTCCACGACATCGACTCGGTGAAGTGGCTCTGGTGGCTACTCGGCTGTAGTCGGCTAAGTCCCTCACATTAAATCTTGGTTCGGCAGCGTTTCGTCTATTGGTTCTGTATGAGTCAAAGATGACCCTGAGTTCCCAGCAGTAACCAACGAAATGTTTCAGTCGACCACATCGGAACAAACAGTTTTGTTGTTTGCGGCTCACCAGAGGTCAGTTACCCTAGGTTCAGGCTCAAACGTTGGTCTCAGCCTTTTCATAACTGTTGAGCAAAGTACTTGGGGTTTGGGTCGCGGCCGAACTTCACTCCGCTTTTATTCCGCTTCAGTAATTGCATTTCCGGTGATAGAACTTCCTGTACTTCTTCACGAACAATGACTACAATCTATATTTCATTTATTGTACTTCGTTTATCCACTATTCTCCTTAAGCCACTTGTATGGGGCTTTGTCATGGTCTCAGTGAAACACAGAGCGATTTATGGCCTGATGCACTTGAGGTGTTATTACTATGAGCTTGGTTTCCATGGCCATCTCTTTTGAAATATTTGTTCTTTAAGGTGCAGTATAAAGCCCAAACCCGGGAAGAAAATTTTTCAGCCGATAATTTCTTAATTCAGTTTGCGGTTCCAGGATGTAGTAGTCGTTATACCCCACGTCTCCACCAAAATGTCCCATAGACATTGGAACAGGTTGAATTAAAAACACAACAGAGATAATTAAATAACATGATTTATTAGCAGACTAAGAGCAGACATATTTCTCGGTAGACACTTGGCAGCAATTTCTAAATGGTGTTTTCTTGCTCTCCGTCTTTACTTGGCTGAGAGTTCTCTCAGAGTGAGAACACATGAGTTTATATATTACATGAGAATATTACAGAACACTGGTCTGGAAACATAGAGAATATTCTGGAAGGTTTTAGAAATTATAGACGAAAACAGAGAACAATTAAACAAAACGTTAACGTGAATTTTAATGTTGTGTCAGGACTGGGTTTTGAATCTGGGAGCTCTCGTTCTGTAGACGAACACTTAACTTCCGTGCCTGAGCCATAGGTA
>BMAW01132838.1:424429-453927 GCA_019974015.1 Nephila pilipes | reverse complement strand
ATTTATTGTGCTGAAAGTTTTTGTTTTCTCTAATGAGGTTCTAGAGAATTAGTCGTTTCCTGCGACTCAAGAGGTAAAAGTAGTAGTAGTAGTAGTTTCTAAAATGAGAATTTGAATTCAAGTTTAAAGAGCCAAAATTAAAATGAAGGTGATAAATCGAATTCATCACACATACAGGCATTTGCATATATATATATATATATATATATATATATATATATATATATATATAGAGAGAGAGAGAGAGAGAGAGAGAGAGAGAATTCTTAACTAAGTTGGATATTAAATATAATTTAAAGAGTATAAGTAAGGTTTATATTATGGAGGGGCTTAATTATTTGAATTTTAAGGTTAAAGATAGCACTAAGATTTTAGATCTGATTGATCCTATAAAAGATTTACAAAAAGAATTCATTATCTGTTATAGTGATAAGATTCTCCTTATAATTATGCTTTTATTTGAAAAGAACTTTATGCTAATTTGAATTAAATATCATTTGATTAATAATAATGCTTTTATTAAAAATAATTTTCGTGATAGACATGTAACTAACAGAATTAAAGCTTTATTTTAAAAAAAGGGTTATACAATGAATGTAATTAAATCTTCTCATACATTTTTAACTCTTGAATTTCATAAAATGTCTATTAAATTTGAAACTTTAATTATGGTTCCAATACTTTCATAACTAAGCAGGTTACAAAAGGTATTACAAAATTTTATGGATAGTTTGGATAAGACTGTTATTAAAAATATTTATAAAATTATTAATTATATAAAAGATAAAAAGATTAACTCAACTTATAGTAATGACTTTGAAGATTTATTTAATTCTATAGATATTGAAGACTTAATTAAAGTTATTTTAGATAACTTTAATGTACTAAAAATTAATAGCTATATTTCTTTTGAAAAATTGAAATTTTTTTTTTATCAAATCTTAAGAGAAAATTACATTGGTTATAATGAGAAGAATTAAAAGTAAATTGAAGGTGTACCTCAAGGTGGTTTTGTTAGTAATAATCTTGCTAATAATCTTTTACATTTTATGAATAAAATTTTTTGAAAAATAATAATTTTAAGATTTTAAGAAATAGAAGGATGATCTCATAATTTTAAAAAACTAATTTTAACCACCAAATAAAACCAGATAGATAGTTTTATCCTTCTTACTTAAATTTGATAAAAACGAATAAGAACTCATTTGAAACAGTTTTTTTTAATATTAACTTAAAAATTGAAAATAATATAATTATTAGCAATATTTATGACTTGAGAGATATTTATACATTCCATATTAATAAAGTTCCTTTCTTTAACAATAATTTAAGTTTAAGCGTTTTAAAAAGATTTCATATAATTTTTTTACAAAGAAATATCAAATTATAAAAGAAATATGCCTTTCAATATACAAAATATAAAACTATAAAATTGGTTAATTGATTTTTGTTGTTACAATTATTGAATATTTTGTTAATTTAGTTAAAGATTTTATAGAATTTGTTTTCTCCTCTTTTCGTAGCCTAAATTATATTTTCTACTCTTGTTAAGTTTCCATTAATGAATTTATTTATTTATTTTCAATTTTACTTAGTTTAATGGATTTATATATATATTCATTTTAGATAAATAGTCATGAAATAGATGGTGTTACTATATTCTAATTTGCATTTCTTTAAATTTGTTAAAGAACTCTTCTTTACGTCTTAGTGGATCTCATTTTAAATTTTTACGTTTGTAAGTTCTTGCATGTAATTTTTAAAATTTTTCTTAATTGTTGTTTTGGTTTCTTGTTGTTTTCTGCGTATTTCTAGAATTTAATGTTTGCACTCTGGCAACATTTAAAATAGTTTTTGTAGAATTTAGTATTTTGTGGCTTCCTTTACAAAGTTGAAAATTTAATCTCATGCTGAAGATTAATGGTGTTTAAAATAAGCACCATATTTTACTCATTTTTATTTTCTTTCATGACTTTATGACTTGATTGAAAGCTATGAGGCATAAATAAAGTGAGTTATTATTGCCTGCTAGAACATTAAATACATTAAATATATTATTCACTTTTCTTATTTTCAAAAAATTAATTTCATTTCCTGAAATTAATTTTTTGAAAATTTTTCAAATATTTCTTTATATTTTGTTTTTTTCCTATTCTTTTGAATATATATATATGTGTGTGCAGGGGTGTGACTTTACGTAATCCTCAAAACTTTTGTATTCTGTCAAATTCTGAATGTGATTTATTCTTATTTTCTAATTTAAAATTTTGAAATTCTGAACAATCGTAGAAATTCATTCTGTCCCACCCATTCACAACATGACAGATTAAAGCCGTGCAATGTTGTGAGCTCTAATGACCACTTACAACAGCAAAATCTCCAAATGCTCTTTTCACGCTAGATTCTACATATCGTATTGATTTGTAGATGACATTTTGACTTAAAATCCCATAGGAAATGTTCTTATTTCCTAATTTCCATTTATAAGTGATTACTGATAACACTACTGATAATTATAAATAATAGATATGACGTTTTGAAAATACATGAATGCGGGAAGATTTTCTAAGCTAATAAAAACTACAACCAGTCAAATTGTATCGGTGTTTCAATAGTTCCTGAGACTGAGAAACTGGAGAATAAGGCATCATTTTGAAAAAGGAAGAAAGAATTTCTTGTCTCAAATAAAAATTTAGAAAAAAAAAAGAAATATTTATAAATAAAAACCTATATTTATTAATACAAAACTTTCGTGCTTTGTCAATGTGAATTCGCATAACTTATTGTTTGTTGTTATGTCTTCAACATATTATTGTTTATTCATATTTATATCGCCAAAAAAATACATGTCTTCTCTGTAAAATGTTGAAGTAATTTGTAATACTCTTTTTACTAATTCGAAAAATAAAAAAGCTATAAAAAGATTTGCTAAAAACTAGAAATTCTGAAATTTTTCAGGATTTCTAGATTTTAGCATTTTTCAATAGGAGAAAACTAAACGTTCATGTAATTGTTAATCAACTGTTAATTGTGTCTTACCAAATCTCCAATTATGTGGTCTGTAGTTTCTAACGAAATTTCCTAGTTCTTGTGCTCGTCCTGCCATCTATCGGGACTTCCTTCAGCAAATCGTTAGTGAAATTAGTATTTAAAAGAGGATGCTTTTAAAATTAGGAATAAACAAAAACAATTCCGTAAGCAAGTGATGTGAATTTATTTGATTAAAAAACCAATCATTTCATTGAATCACGATTTGCAAAAATAGGTGTAATTTCAATAAATAAATATTGCTGTTAATAAAAATTGCTCTCTGTGCGTAAGAATGCAATATCAATCAAACTTTTCTATTTTAAGCTTTTTTTTTTATACTATCATTTATAATAAAAAAAATCAGCTATGGAGAAAAGTAAAACTGATCAAATACGATTAAAAAAAACTTAACTTAAAGTTAAATATCTTTTTAAAAAACATGTTACAAAAATTCTGTTATTAATTAAATTTCCTTAAATTTTGCAAAAAAATAATGTATTTTTATGCACCCATGCTTCATAACCTATTCAGGATAAATGAATTTTAAATTTTATTTATGCGTAAACATCTGTTTTTTTTTTAAAGAAAAAGAGAGAGATTTCAGTATTAGTATAGTACTAAGTGAGAAATTATTTAAAAATCTATTTCCCACGTGCAGATTTTCAAAAGTATTAACTCGGTAAAACAATCAAATTTACTATATTTTTAGGCTTCAATCAAATATACCATTACTTCCAAAAACATTGAATTAACTTTCATCATTGAATAAATATTAAATGAGAAATATTGAGGCTTTGGAATATGACTTTAACAAATATAATACTTTTTTGGATTTTGTTTATTTCGTCCGGAACTGTAGGATTTCCATCCAGCTAAGTAGCCACTGCAATTTGCTTTATGGATACTCTCCGAATTGTTTCTACAGAAACATATCTTCCTATTTCTGTAAAAGCAGGTGATGTGTTTTTACAGCGCTTAAAATCGGAGTTTTTCTTACATTTCGAGTACTGTTCCTTTGATCATTGAACTAAATGACTTTTTTTTCCCTCCCTCTAACAGGTTTATTCGCAATTTGCCTAAACCTTCTATACTTCTGAATAATCTTTTGTATCTATTTGTATATAATTTGAACTAAATTTGGAATGTCACGCAGAAATTCACCTACCTCAGGCAATAGAATGACAATTTTCCGAATATCACTATTTTTTCAGTTCGGGAGCTCCTTTTTTCATCTAAAATATTTTTTTTTATCTTCTTAATATCAAATATTATTATTTTAAAGAAACAAAACCATTATACTAAATCATTACAAATTTTAATGGTAGCAAAATCGTTATTTTCATAGATTATATATATATTGTGTCATCCTCGTCATTTGACCGAGGTTCAAAATTGCGAGTTCCATCTCCAATAGACCTCATGATGCTTCTAGTGCGACGTTAATAAAACCGCTCAATTAATCAGATTATGTATTGTATTTTATGACTGAGAACTTTGGAGCTTTGACGTAGAAATTTTGTTAATCAAAGTATCATCTATTCTTCACTCTTGTTTTAAAAATGATACATTTTATAATGTGCATTATATTGTGCCTATAAGTATTAAACTTAAGTGAATATTTAATAATGCATTTTTTGTTTTGGATCTTTCAAAAACAGAATGAGAAGTTTGTACTAAATTTTGGGAGGCTCTGAGTTTTCTTTCTCTTTAGACTTAACATTCTAAGAAATACATCAAAATTTCAAAAGAAACTATTGAAACAATGATCAGTAGAAAATAATTTTTCCTTCAATAACAAATATCTGAAAAAATGAGATAAAATAATTCGAAATATTGAAAAATTTCTGTACTATTCAATATCATAATACCACTTAAAATAAGCATTTATTTCAAATACTTATGATATGAAGCTTTGTAATATATCCATAATTGAAATTGTATTAAATTTTTATTGATCTTTATTATATTCACTTACTTTAAAACTAAACTCACAAGAAGCCCTATAAATATATATTTTACACATTACGCAATAGTCTGAAAGAGTTAAGTAATTCAAAAGAAATTTTCCATATATGAAACATTTTTATAATTCTCTAAGACTAGTGAAGGCATGATTTCCGTGAAAACAAATGTAAAAAATAAATTAAAAAATAAAACAGAAATTGTTGCATGCAACGAGTTGCGAAAAACAAATTTCGCCATCGATGATGCCAACTTTTTTTGTAATAATTTTATTCAATTAAATACTAGAATAAAATATGTAAAGTCTGTCTTTCATTATTCAGTTCTTGCACCATATCTTATTAATATATATTAAGCAATAATGCACAAACTCTACTCGAAGACACGCACGAATAAAACAGAATTCTTTATTAATTATCACTGTTGGCTAATGTAGCTCTCTCTGGGATCCTAATTTAATTCATAATACTTTTTTATAATTTAAATAAGAAACATTTTCTTATCAATTCACTTGTTCTTAATTTCACAACTCTAATCAACAGTAACTACGAAGCTTAATATTTTGAGTAAAATTCTGTTCAATCCACAAAATTAATAGAAGAATTTAAATCCGAATAATAATTCTCTGACAGTAAGTCGTTATCTAAATAATTTCACTTCACTTCTATTTTCATCTTATTTACCTATTCATGTTTCATTTTGGTTGGAAGGAAATCGTAATTTTGTACAATTCAAATTGATAAAAAGAAACCGAGGTTTGTGAAGCGAAAGTCGCTAATATAGTCTACCATAAATTATTAAATTGAATATATTTTAAGTTAAATGTACTTATTACTGCCGTAAAAGGAATCCCTTTTTAAAACGTTTTTCTGAATTTCACTTGGTGTGTGTGTGTGTGTGTGTCATCAAATTTTCGATCGTTAATTTAACCAACTTCAAATCAAGCTAGAGCTTTGAAATTTTGGGAATCGTTCGTACTCCCCTAACAATGCAATATTTAGACGTTTGCGACAAGTTTTAACTCATATTTTTTAAATAATGCAGTTTAACCCAATCACTTGGCGCAATTTAAATAATTGCCAAACTTGGCGAATTTTTTTTTTTTTTTTGGCTGAATGTTAAGTCCGCTTCGCGACCAATTTAGCAACATTTGGCAAATTACCGCCAAATAATTCCTGTCTCCAAGAGTGGTTTGACTAAACTGTATTCCAACCATTTAATTTACCGGATTAATTAATTTTAGTTAGTTTTAACGTTGTTATGTATTTCACTTGGTGTGTGTCTATATGTATGTGTATCGGTGTGTCATCAAATTGTCTATTGTTAATTTAACCAACTTCCCATCAAGCTAGAGCTCTGAAATTTTGGGAACCGTTCTTATTTGCCTAACAATGCAATATTTAGATATTTGCGACCAGTTTTAACTAATATTTTAATAATTTTTTTAATAAACTTTGCCACCATATAAAAAGGTTGTTTTTAAAAACGTTGGTTTTTATTTCGAATTATTATATATGTTTTATTTCAGTACAATAAAAAATTTAGGAGAAATTTATTATGACATTTTTTTGAAAATTAAGTTCATCACTGGTGAAAGCATGCACCAAGAAAGATACTCGAAAATTTTTACAGCGAGGTTTTGAAAAGTGGTCGGGTGACTAATTTGTCATTGAATAAAATAATACCCCTTTTAGCGGCTAATTATTGCTTTGTTACTTTGAATTCCCACGCTTCAGGTATAAGTATAATAATATAATTTTAAAAATCAATACTTTTACTACACCAGTATTTCTTAAAAAATATTTCAGCTCATTCACAACAGAGAAATTGTATTAGAATCGTGATATAAGTTGTGAAATCGATTGTAAATTGGATGAAACTTTCTCCTACAGTTTGGACTTTTACCAAAAAAGCTACTAGAAAAGAGATTGATGAAAATTACTTTTACATGTTAAATTATTTGTGTATGATGCAATCAATACTTGTTAAATATAACTTACATATGTGGATTTATTTACGTATGACGCTGACGATATTTGTTGAAAATGAATACAATCGTATTGTTTCTAAATTTAATTTTTAGTAGTTTGGCAGTAAAAAGATTTAAGTTGGAATATCATATCAGAGCCACCCAAGGGACTATTGTTTTCGGTTTATCACTATTGGCGTACCATATTTCTTTTCAATGTCTTATCGTTTACTTCCATTTTAATTACATTTAGCTTAAATATATGCAATTTATAATTAATTTTAATTACATGTAGCTGATGTAATATTCTTTAATAATTGTTCATTTGCTTTAATATTAACTATATTTAGCTTCAATATATTCAATTTAATAGTTTATCATTTGATTTTATTTTAATTACATTTAGCTTAATATGTTCGATTCAATAATTTATCGTTTGTTTTAATTTTAATTATGTAGATGATATAATACTCATTTTGATAATTTATCATTTTCTTAAATTTTAACTACATTTAGCTTAAATATGTTCAATTTAATAATTTATCCCTCGCTTTAATTTTAATTACATGTAGCTGATATAATATTCAGTTGAATAATTAATTGTTTCCTTTAATTTAATTTTTTCTATATAAACAATATAATTCTACATCGTATCTTGTATAACATCACAATGTCTCCATCAGGTTTTTTATTTATTATTTTATTATTTTTGCTATATAACTTTTTCTATCAACATTGTAATTCTGCTTCATAAGTCGATTGGAGTGCTTTATTCTACACCTCCAAATATGTAATTTCTTACTTATATAGCTTCTGATTTTGTTCTTTCAAATAAGATATAAATTGACTTTATATTTGTTCTTATCATATATTTTCTATAGATTACTCTAAAAGCTAAGTTTTCTCCCATTTTATTTCATTTCTCTTCACTGCTGCATTATATACAATTCAGTTTTAAAATCGAACACCTAAATACGCATGATCTCCGGCCTAGGTAATAAGGATTCTCCATCCAATGAACTACAATCGTTTTCGTTTTATTCTTCAAAATTTGAGTATTAATTTTTATCTAAATGAAATTAAAAAAAAAATCTGCGTTTTAAATTGTGTTGAAGAGGATATATCCTCAATGTAAATGAACGAGAGTAGAATTTTACCAAATAATCTACCCGTACTTGTTGCACTCCAGAACGCAGATAATCTCCCCCAGTCCTAATTAATATTACCTCCCGTATAGGTTCCAGGTTGCGGCGCGTCTTCAGCAGCAGAATACATTACCCTTCCGCGATGCGACCCTTGCAGCGGCACGATAAGTGCAGTGGAGAGGATTCCAAATATTTCTTCATTAAGTGCTGCTTTACCAAATGAGGTAGTTTGTCCAGGCCCCGTCTTTCTCCGCCCTTGCATCTCTAAACGCCCTTCGTCACACACACGAAGGATTCGTATCTTTTACTTTAATGAGAAACAATGGAGAGATGGCACACAGACGAGGAAATTGGGGCAAGCTTCTGATGAAACAGGGAGAAAAAGAACAATTGCAGAAGAAAGAGATGAATGTTACTTAATAGAATTTTGAAAGGACATCAGAGAATCTTGGAACTTTCATGTTTTGAAATGTTCAGATTCAACTTTGTTTGCGAATTCAATGCAGTGTCTCAAACGGAAGGAACGTTGGTTAAAAACGTTTCAGATCAGAAGTTCAGACATTTCTGGAAAAGTCTTACAGTCGTGTTAAATTGTCATTTATAATCTAATAGGTTTGCATTCAAGACTTTAGTGAGATACATAACAAATTTATTATTTTTAAAATATTAAAATCGTGTGTATACTAATTTCAAAATCCTTTCGTTCTAACTAGCATTAAAGGGATATGGGAATGTGATTGCTTATTAACATCGCTACGAGAAGCAACACAACGGCTATTGGCAGCAGACCTCGTAATACTGAGCCTCGGTTAAGTGACAATAACGACATCTAGGTGGGACCTCCCTCTCTAAACTTCTACACCATTTCAATCGTAAAACTTTTGACCTTGATCATATTTAACGTGCATCAATCTCATGACACGGCAAAGGACTCTAATGGCATCATGACTCAAACACTCAAATATTTGACCTTGACCCCTAGCCTACTGTGGACATCAAGGGAACACAGGACATAATAGCCTTATATTGGGGAAAATACATTGATTGGAAAAAATACACTATATATATATATATATAGTATATATATATATATATATATATATATATATATATATATATATATATATATATATATATATATATATATATATATATATATATATATATATATAAAAGAGCAATTATCTAAACTCAGCCACACAAAAAATGATCAAATTTAACTAATTTTCAACCATCTAGCGTAATTTTTTACTTTTGAGTTGTTTCTCATTTGGATTGCGGGTATTTTTCTCAAAATGAATTTTTTTGTATTCAAAATTTTGATTGTTGTGCAAATTTTTCTTGAAAGTCGCAATATTTTTTAATTGAACGAGTACTTTTTGAAGAAAAAAAGTAATCCATAATTATTTATTTTGGGTCTAAATTTGAGCAGTTTTTAAAGCAATCGTTTAACTTTTGAACCTCAAAAGGCTATTTAAATATTTATGAAAAAATTATAAAGTTTTGGAAGATTTAAAATGTTATGAATGTGTTACTTATAAAATCCTTTTGAAAATGATTTAAACGTAAATTAAAAATTATTTATATTGAATGTCATGAAGACCAATGAATAATAGCATTTTGATTTCCATGTTTTACTTAAAGTAAAAAAAGCCAGTTTGGCAGAGGAGTTAACTCATATTTGAAAATAAAACGATTTTTTTGTTACCTGGTTTGAACAAATATCACTGTTGAGTTTCATGAGGGTTACTTGAGAGAAATCACTTAGTTTTAAGCCCCGGTCAAGTGACAAAATATTAATTCAGCTGGTAACTCCGTGGCCACAGTCGCTGCCAGCGGTTTTCGTCGAGTCGTGGATTGGAGCCTTAATGCCGCCAAAGACCCACCGTGTAGTCGGGGCACGTTAAATCTGTTGGGATCCTAAGTCTTCCCGTTAGCGTGGTGTAGAAGTTAGGGAAGGGAAGAGCCAGCTAATTATCGTCCTCGTCTCTAGTAATATATTCGAGTATTTTTTAAATTTTTTTACATTTTTTTGCAATGTAATGTTATAAAACAAGACTTTTAGTAAACTCATTAGCTGGATTTTTCAATTATTCTTTGGTGTTTATTTTTAGTGAATCATACATTTTAATGAAATAATCACCAATAATTTTGATTTATTGAAGTACTTGTATTTAATTGAAATACAAGAATAACATTGTTCCCTTGATAAAAGCTATATTGTATATTAAGAGAGAGAAGAAAAGAGTGTTCATAAAATTTCAAAAACCAACCAATAGTATTAAAGCTGGTATAAACTTCTAAGATTTATTTCTCTGTCCAAATTCACTCAGAACGCGTCGAACCTACCATTCCGTGGCTAAATTTTTAAATTAAATGTGCTTATGTGTGTGTTTGCCCCCTTATATTCCCCGAACCCACCTCCCACTGTTTCTTACTGTCTATAAAATTTTTCCTTGCCTCTTTATTCATAATGCCTGATCGCTGCAATTGTACCTATACATTTATAAGCTGAACCATTCACAAACGAAAACGGTTCGACTCTCAGATGTATACGCATCTTTAAGAGCAGAGCGAACTGCTCATGAACTATTTTCGGTTGGTTTTATTACGAACACAAAGGGAATTCACGGTTCAGATAAGGGCAGCGTCGAGTGTAGTTCGTTAGTCCGCTTTCAGTTCACGAGCCTCTGGACGTATATTTATGACTGGAAATAACTCCTGGTGATTTTCGTGGTTGGCTCTTTCTTTTCCAATAGAACGCTGGAAATTCCTAATAAAAATACTTTTAATGAACGGTTCTTAAGCGGTCGAGAACGCTTCAGTCCACAAACGTATACGTATCTTTTCAAAATAGATTATGGAACTAGAATATAGGTGAGCTGTAAGAAAACTATACACGAAGCTATATATTTGCGAACGTCGAAAAACCAGCAGCAGATGTTCAACCGTGAATGGTTCGCAAGCAGTTCATTCGTGAGCTGCTTGCGTGGAAAACGTTTCCGTACCTTTATGTTTTACTTTTGGTTTGAATGTTGACTTTATTTTAGGATTACATTAAAAACAAAACTTGCACATTTGAAAATTTCAATCAAAGAAAGTATATATAAATAATTTATTTGAATTATATTTGAAAAAAAAAATAATAATGAAAGATTAATTTCGGAATATTTATCAACTGTGGATATTAATATATTCATGATTATAAGTTCAGAAACTTCTATCGTGAATTTTAAGTCAAACTACGTTTTATTTCACACTACTACAAAAATATATTTTCGCAAAATGCATGAAAACCAATTAATTTCAATAAGCCAATATTATACGATTATTTTATTTCTTACTTTGTAACATTAATAGATAGCTTCGTTGTAGTTTTAAGGTAATATGTTACATTTATTTAACGCTTAAAAAGACATATTTTATAACGTTATGGTACCCAATCAAATTTTTAAATTATGTTCTTCAGAGATAAGAAAAAATACTCCTCTTTACCGCATTAACGATTTTTCTCTAGAATTTCAGAATTCAAAGAAATGAAAAAAATTAATGAAAGATTTCGAAATTTTTTTCATGCATTTTTATATTGTCCCCTTAAATGCGAAGAGAGCTTTTTCTAGAAGGGCGTGAGGAACAGCACAATCTATTGATCCGCGCCAAGGTTTGAGCCGAATGTGCTTTATTAAAATACATCTCCTTGAACTTGAAGGGAAAAGTTATCGTTTTTCAACCCCACAGGTGTTGCGGGCGGAAGCGACCCCTTTACCAACTCTGGCGACGAGAGATGCGCCTCGATAATAAATAGCAAATCATTTCTGGTGCATGGGGAAAAAGAAACTGGAATCCCCAGAAAATGTGCTCAGGTATTGGAAAAGCCAGAATCTCTTCTTAAAGGGAATATTTTACTGATTCTTGAAATTCATATTTTTCCTGATATTTACAATAATATCTTTTGAGGACAAGTAAAGAAAAAAGTGTATCAAGCAATTTTCACATTTAAATTTAAATAAATTATATTCCCACTAAATATATATTTGCTTAATTCTTCTGTTATAAAGATTGATATATTTTGAATATAATCTCCATAAACTTGTCGTGTTCAAAACCATGAAGTAAAATGAAGTTTTGACGATTTATGTAAAATCAAGCATCCAGATTTCAATATCAACTGAATATTTGTTTATATAGAATCATAATACGTCTTGAAAGTTAGATTCTTTGCGCTCTTCTCTTCATTTACCCCTGATACTTTTTGTAATTTGAATTGCATATAATTACTACTTCGTTCCGACCAAATGAAACGTGATTAGGCAAATTAGATGAAAATAAGAAGCGTAATGAATTGAATTAAGGGTAGTGTAAAAACGGAAACAAAATTGAAAGGAATAATTAGCGAGTGATGGTGGTATTTATTGGCGCAAAATCCAGATATAGCTATGAAGTATCAAACAAGGTGTCACTGTGATCTGAAAGCTTAAAGAAGTGGAAAGTGGAAAGAGTTGTTTGACAAGAAGGTGGTTAGTGAAAAGAGAAAAATTGCTAGGATAACCCGGAGGTTCGGCCCCCGTATTTAACAAAGACAGTATTCTCCATGGGAAAGACAAAGATCACTAGGGGGTCTCAGGGTCATGATGCCTGTACTTGCCTAAGAAGGCAAGCTCCTGAGGGTGTTGAAAGGAATAAGGGAGACTGATAATAGCAAGAAACTGAAAAATGTTTTTAGCTAATTAGAGTGAATTGTTATAGCTTATTATTTGTAGTTAAATTTTAGTTAGAAGTCTCTCCTGATTCGAATAAGGGGTAATAAGAATCGAATTCGCTGTATGCGAGGAAAGTATGTGAAAAAATTTAATAAAACCGCGTTGTCCTGTTCTTTTTCTGACGTTTGTTCAATTCCAATTGGAATATGACTATTTAATTCTTTAGATTTAAATAATGAAGAGAAGGTGCTATAGTATCTTTGAAGAGTACAAAAGGATTTGTGCTATGAATATTTCCATCATTATCTGTGTGACATAAAGTGGTAATATATTTCTTTCTTTCTTTCTCTGTCCTATTTTATTTATCATACTTTTCCAATGAATGCTGGTTTGTTTCTAACAAAAGAAAAAATTTCTTCACAAATACTACTAGAATTCTTAATTACTTGATTCCTAAAAGGATTACTAAATAGATCATTGGCTTCATAGATCCTTTTCAAAAAATAAACGTTTAAAAAGAGGATAGAGAGTTTCCTTTTTTTTGTTTATTATTGAAAAAAAAGTCCAAAATTATGAAGTATATATTTTTTTGCAGTTTTTCATGTTTATTATAGTTAATGTCGATAAATATATGAAATAATATTAAAATATATGAAATGTCGTAATTATGCATATCATGAAAAATTCATTATGTTTTTTTTGTATAATTTCAAAATGATGTGGATTTTTCTGACTTAAATCTTTTGATATTTTCACGTTCATTCTACTTCAAAAACAAATTGAACTACATTCTTGGAAGTATAGCTATTAGAAAAGCAAATTCCACTTTAAAGTCTTTAATTCATATTAATGATTCAAAAACTTTTTTTCTGTGTAGTAAATAACAGAAACAATATTTCCATTAAAGGAAATGACAGACAAGCCTCTTCAGGATATTGTATAAGCATAAAAAATATTTACTCAATTAAAATATTGCTGATCAAAAAAACCAGTATCGCAAGTTTTGCACTTCATGTTTGATTGTATATGAACTAGTTAAAGTTTCACTAAAAGCTATCCATGAATTTTTGATGCCATATACTACCCAGTTTTAAACTTCAGTCAAATGAGAAAAATGACATCGAAGATGGCATCTCTCCCTCCTAGTTTCTACACTATAGTTCCTAAGGATTTTTAGATTAAGTAAAATGTTACGTGAAAAGCTCTACATTACATTTTACATCCTGAGGACTTTTAGGTTCAGTAAAATGTAATGCGATAGCTTATGGCGTTTGTCTGTTATTCGGCTCTTGTGCCACAACTCAATTTAATGTATTAAGCTCAAGAAACAGGAAAACAATTTAAGAAAAATTGAAACTAAACAAGCAAAATTATTTAATATCAACTCCTAATAATCTAAATGTTCTCTCCGGAGTTCTTCTCTAGCTAACAGTTCTAATTATAATTGAAAAAGGTATTCTCTTACTGAGTCCTATGCTATAGTTATCTAAAATGTCTACGTAGATTATTATTCTTAGTCCAATTCCACATACAATCCTTAAGATCGTTACAATATTATGGCTACTAATTCTTGGCCTTTATCTCTCGAGCTGCTTATCTTTAAACTCCATATCTCTTCTCATCCCTCCCTTACTTACATAAATCATTATATCTGAATTATTTCACTTTAATTCGACCAGCTTCTAATTAACATTATCACGTTTCATTTTGATTGGGTAGAAATTGTTACGTTATATGTAACTAAGCTCAATAGAAGTTCCCGAGGTTAGTGAAGAGAAAATCACGAATATCTCAACGTCACACGTTATAATTCCCTAGGATATAATGGAATTAAGACATAAACTTATGATTCGAAAGTAGCTAGTTATGGAGCTTTTGACTTTAATGATTAGGTTGGTTTCAAATAGAGCTTAACACTGGATTTTTTTTAAAAAAAATTTCTTTGTTTACTGATCTTTGTAAAATCTGATTCTTGATTATAATCTAGAATTTTGTGAGTGTGTTGTGTATCAAAATGTTATCAAACCATCTCTGATATATTTTAGATGTGATTTTAAAATTTAGGACTTCTGTTCAGTATTAAGTATTTTCTTCGGTCGTATGTCCAAAACATTGATCATTTTTGTACATTTGTTACTTAAGATTAAATAAATATAACTGTTTCTTCCTTGGGTTTACTCTTTTTTAAAGCTTTTTTTCAAAGAAATTTTTCATTATTATATTGAAGAACAATGCAAAAGGGTGACCAGGAAGTGAGATAAAATGAATTAAAAGTAACACAGAGTCTTAAGGGAGAGAAATTTGGCACACGACAATTAGATTGAGGAACTTGTATGATAATTGTGATATATAATTAGGATTTGTTACTGGCTCGGACCCTCCTTTAATACTATTCAGACAAATAAAATTTTCTAACAATCTTTTATTAAGCATGCGTGAAGGTTTTGCTCCATAACAGTTCAATAGATTTCCAGATCATTTTAAGAATTTAATAGATATCACCTTCATTTTTTACTGACTTTTCCTTGCTGGGATTTTCGCTGAGTTTCGATGGTTGAAATATTTGATAGAAGCGAAACCAAGGCATCATGAAGTTAAATTTGAACATTGTATTTACATAACTTCTCACGATCTCTAACTATATAAAGATCGTGAGCAGTTGAGTTAAAGGTGAAATATATCCCATTTGTTTACCCAGCGGTTTTTGAAGACAGTATCTGAGAGCTTTTTAACTGAAAATAATTTCTCAAAGTAGACGAGAAAAGATACTTTGCTGCTGTTCTAATCCAATTACGAAATAAAGAGATTTCTTTTTTGAATTATTAACTTTGAGCATGCTTTTAGGAAAAATGACGCGATAAAATGTGTTACATTACCTTTTATTGTACCTTCGTTCCATATTTATTCTAAAATAACTTTTTAAATAAAATATTTTTAAGCTTTTGAAAGTTTGAAATAAAACTCATATAAAAAATAAATTTTATTTTAATTAACCATATGATTTAGTGACTTAAATTATACTTAAATTATACGAAAGGAAAAAAAACATCAAATTAAATATTTTTCAAAACAATTATATAAAGTGTACACTCTTTTCTCGCTTGATTTTACTTTATTTGCCTTCTTTTTTGCATGCTTGAAAAAAAGCGCTCCAAAACAGCCTTAATGTAGCAACAAATTAAGTTAAAAATACTTTTACAGGATTTAAAATTTGTTGAAGTGTAAAATTCATTCCATGGTTATCACTTTTGTCCTCGGGCAAGATTTTTTAAAAAATCAATCCCTTAATTTGAATTTTGGGAACTGATACAGGACAACTTTTAATTCTTCCAATATAAGTTTAAACCGGAACTCGATAATATCCTGAAACAAATCCCTAAGCAACAAAGTACTTAATACTTATCTTATTAAATAATACAATATTGAAACAACCCCTGTATATTCGAGAAAAGCGGAGGATACGGAACCCATTTAACACTAACTTCCCCTCTTCCGCATCCTTTCCACGCCATCGGTTGCTATGACAACATTGTGACCAATCACACACCCTCCCCCCCCTTCAGAGAGCACAGACGTTCTCACATTAGATGGAAAGGAAAAGTGACGCCTAGGTTATGACTGCGAAGCGTATTAAAGTCGGAGGCTTTTTTCGCCAAATATTTCAGTTTAGTAGAACTTTAGTAAGTGCTTTCTTTGTAGGAGAAATGCTCCTGGTAGCGTGATAAGTTCTAGGATCATTTTTGGAAACAGAGTTTTGATGTTGGATTTCTCGACAAGCTTGGAGAAACAGTGCGAATGTCCAAGAATGCGTTAAGGACAAAGAGAGAAGGTTTTTTGAATTACTTTTTGGAGTGATTCTATCTCGGGAAATTGTCCCGGTGAGGAAAAATATTTGGTGTTTGAGCACTTTGAAAATGACTTTGGTATATAAAATCTTGCCGTTGTTTCGCGGTACTACTGCAATAATCTTTTTGAAACAATGATTTTTTTTCTTTTTGATGATATAAGGAACTAATTTACAAGTTAAGAGAATCATTCAATCAAAGAAAATAAAGTTTTCGCAATAAAATGGGGGAGAGGGGGTACGGTTTTTTGAAAATGTTAAAAGACTTTGTGACAAATCACAACTTCCTATTTCGTATAATTTCAATTTTATATTTTAAAATAATCCTACTCACATACATCTGAATCTTAACAAATAATCTCAAATTATCAGATAATTTTAATTCCTTTATTAATTTTAGTCAAACTACTAATATTTTATAAATTAGAAAAATAATAATAATAGTATACAAAACAGAGTTTTAAAACATGAAAAATTAAATAATGATTATATATTATAAGAAATTCTTTATGAATTTGAGTACCTCTATGTAAAGACTTTAATCAAAGGATATAATTGTTTGAGACACAAAGAAAAATATTCATAAATAATATTTAATATTTCAAATAAAGAGTCATTAAAATAACTACCTTCTTACAACAATTTTTTGGGAACTTGAGACGGGATTTAAATGTTTCAAAAATATTAGGTTTAAGCTTACACTTAAAAATCAACTTTATCTTTTATTATATTTTCAAACCAATTTTCCTGTAATAAATTTTCCCTATGAAACTAATAAATTAAAGTATAATGTCTAACAATGAATTTTTATAAAGTTAATGAGTGAAATCAAACACTACATCTTATTAATACCGCAAAATCTTGGTAATAACAGGTCAATTGAAAAGTCCTCGGCCTGACACATAGATGGGGCTACTAGAATTAAATCCTTATGTTTTTTAGTTAGCTCTAACCCTGAAAAGATGCGTGTATAAATTTGACAGCTGTCGGATCATTAGTTTGTGAATTATAGCATTTTGAGTGAAGCAAATTTTGTTATTGTGAAAAAAAAATGGATAAAAAGGAATTTCGCGTGTTGATAAAATATTGCTTTTTGAAGGGAAAAAATACCTTTGAAGCAAAAACTTGGCTTGATGCCGAGTTTCCGGACACTGCCCCAGGAAAATCAACCTTCAAGGATTGGTATGCTAAGTTTAGACGTGGTGAAATGAGCACCGAAGACGGTGAACGCAGTAGACGCCCAAAAGAGGTTGTTACCGACGAAAACGTTAAAAAAAATCCACAAAATGACTTTGAATGACCGTAAATTCAAACTGAATGAAATAGCAGACACTCTAAAGATATCAACTGAATGTGTACATCATATCATAAACGAATATTTGGGTATGAGAAAGCTCTGTGCAAAGTGGGTGCCGCGCGAGCTCACTTTTGACCAAAAACAACGACGAGTTGATGATTCGGAGCAGTGTTTGAAGATGATCAAGCGTAATAAACCCGAGTTTTTGCGTCGATATGTGACAATGGATGAAACATGGCTCCATCATTTCACTCCGAAGTCCAATCTACAGTCATCCGAGTGGACTGCACACGATGAACCCGCTCCAAAGCGTGGGAAAACGCAACCGTCGGTTGGCAAGTTTATGGCGTCTGTATTTTAGGATGCACATGGAATAGTTTTCATTGACTACCTTGAAAAAGGAAGGACCATCAACAGCGACTATTACATAGCATTAATGGACCGTTTGGAGGACGAAATCGCCGAAAAACGGCCGCATTTGAAGAAAAAGAAAGTGCTGCTTCACCAAGACAATGCACCGTGTCACAAGTCAGTGAAAACGATGGCAAAAATGCATGAATTGGGCTTCGAATTGCTTCCTTATCCAGCGTATTCTCCGGATCTGGCCCCCCAGCGACTATTTCCTGTTCTCAGATCTGAAAAGAATGCTCGCTGGGAAGAAATTTTCGTCGAATGAAGAGGTGATCGCCGAAACTGAGGCCTATTTTGAAGCAAAGGAAAAATCGTACTATAAAAATGGTATCAAAAAGTTGTAGGGTCGCTATAATCAGTGTATCTCCCTTGAAGGGAATTATGTTGAATAAAAAAAACTAATTTTGCCAAAAAAATGTGTTTTACTATGGTAGGCCGGGGACTTTTCAATTGACCTATTACGTGCATCTTCCTTTCTAAAACATGACTTCTTTAAATTTAGGAAAGTGATAACAATCTAGATTAAAGGCAAACTTATCCTTAAAAATTTAATTAATTAAATGAGAAGTAAATAACGAAATAAAAACTATTAAAGAAAATCGAAACATTTTTGAAAAAAGTACAAATAATAATATGAGAATTAAGTATTCGTGAAATAAATATATGCAAACAAAAATAGAAGAGGAGATGTATATTCAGAAGAGATAGAAAAAATTCATTTAAACCTCTACATGGACGATTTTTTTTATTATAAGGAGGGAAATGACTCACTTTTTCGTTTTGTTACGGTTTATTACATTGACAGGAACTTGAAAAGCAGAAAAAAGGGGGAGAGGGGAATACATAAAAAAACATACATCCAATAAAAATGCATAAAACTCCATAACATCCACATTTGTAGTCGCTGAGTGTTAATAGTATTTTATAAGTGAAATGAGGTCCATCGCCAATAGGCCTCGTGTTGCTTTTAGAACAACGTTGATAAAACCAATGGATATAAGTGAAATGATTTCATATATTCTGAGTATACGGTTTCTTCACATTTCTCACAAATATTCGTCTTACATAATTTTTCAGAATTTTTCAATTCCTTTCCTTTGGAATAAGGACCTATACCGTCTAATCTGAAGCTATTTTCATATTCCTAACAGTACACCGTAAATACCATTATTAGTGCAGCCAAACCTTAAGATTTGTATTTCTTTTTTGTCGTTGAGAGATTATGTGATGAATAATTTAGTATCAATTTTTTGTTATTTTTATTAATGACAGTAATTATAATTATAAAAAAACAAAATAACCACATATGTGGCCAAAGGTGTCAAGAGGGAGTGAAAAGGGAAGGAGAAAGATTTTGTTCATATTCAATTGAAAAGAAGAATATGTGTATAGGTATATTTCGTTAACATCTAGTAAAAATAAACTTTGTATAAGAAAGCAAAAAAAAAGTAATTGTAATACGATGCTTTTTAGAGAAACTTACTGAAAAGGCAACAGAAGCATCAAATTCGTTCATTAAGAAAATGTTATTAGAGAGCTACGGCTACCGTATGAAACAGAAGACAGTATCATAAGAAAAATTGGATGAATAAATATTTAATTTTAACAAGAAAGACATACGATAGGAGTATTCTTAAGACTTTATTCAATAACTTTAGTAAAATTTGAGCCGAGTCGCTTCCTGCGGTAATAGAATTATTTTTAATAATAAAAGCTAGTTAAAAGAGTCTACAGGTATGAACTGCTTCTCCGAGGATGTATGAGGAAGTTGGTGCAGTTTACATTGCAGTTAGTGATCTTTCTTTTACTCCTGTAACAATTTCAAATAGCATTCTGCAACAGTTGATAATTTTCCTCCTTTAATTTGACAACTAAGACTTTCCCTCGTGCTTTTCACAAGGCCATTAAAAGAAAAATGGACCCACAGTACTAAAAACAAAGAAACATTTGGTGATTCTAAGTGATAAATATGAGGTTCGTTCAAAAAGTCCTTAAAAATGTAAAAAAAAATCATCTTAGGTATTTTTTTTTTAATTTTTTAACATAATCTTCTTTCAGCTCAAAAGCTTTTCCAAACGTTTCTCTAACTATTTTAAGCCAACTGAAAAGTAACATTTAGGAAGGTCCTCAGAATAGGTATCTGTTTGAGCAATGATCTCTTCGATAAAGGGTTCCAAATCAAGTGAATATGGTGGATGTTATTATAATGTTATCTTTAAGTCTATGATCTTGGTTATCCTAACTGCACAGATGTGCATCCGAGCATTGTCTCATTGGAAGATGATATTTTTCTTTTTCAAATGAAGACGTTTTTTTCTTGATTTCTTTGATCAACCGCTGCGATAATGACACAGAGTAATTACTCTCCAATTATTGTTTTTCTTTTTTCCAAGTAATAGGTGTAGATGATTCAGCGTGCATCCCAAAAATCCATAGGCATCACCTTGGCATCCGAATTCACTGTCTTTGCTTTTTTCGTAGTACATTCGCCTTTATATCCCTATTGTTTTGACAGTGACTTTGTCTCTGGGGCGTAGTAGTGTACCCACGTTTCGTCCAAAGCTATGCATTGACGAAGAACCTCGTCAAAATCGAGAGCAAAGAATGAAAAAATAGCCTCAGAATCGACCATACGATTACGTTTATTTTCCACTGAGAGCAAACGCGGCATCCATCTTGCCGAGATTTTTTTTCACACCCAATTTTTGGTGCAAAATTGACATCTTTGAATTGTCGATAACTCAAACCTATATCTTGGATTTTGTCAATAATTCCAAGATTATCCACTTCCACTGGACTTCTTTTGTAAGGCTACGTCTAAACTCTTTTACCCAAATGTAAACACCTGCAAACACAGGAGCAGATGTGCCATGAACTTCATCCAATGCAACTTGATCAATTTAAGTGTTCAAACTGTTAAATATAAGTGTTTAATCATCGCACGAAAAAACATACCTTTTTTTTTCTATTTTTCAATATAAGTTTCTTGCTTTAATCTACAATAAAAATTAAACCATCAGATAGAAATAACTGAAACTAAGACAGCTGTCAAGTGAGTCATGATGCTTACTAAAAACAAATCATTTTCGATGCTACGAGCACCATCTCTTGGAATTTCTAAGGACTTATTCAACGAGTTTGTACACAGTACTTGAAAGTGGGTAAGTAGTTTCTTCTAACCCAAATTCAACAGGTAATGGTAATGACAGTCTCTTTCACAGAAAAATAATTTATAAATTCAACTATTATGAATCCTCTGCAACTTTTATCCATGTCTTAAATGCTTATTTAATTAACGTATTCATAAGGGTATAAATTATATATGTCCAATAACGGGGTCTTCAGTATGCAATTTGTTCGTGTTAGCTATTCTTACATGTTCGTAAATTATTCCTTTGTTGAATAACAACGGAAGAAAGAGGCTCTGATGAGTGTGGTATACAAAGTGTGGCTATTAAATAACTTCAGACTTACGCTGTATAACATTTCATTTTGCTTTCATACATATTTCTTATTATTAACTCCGATATACACCCTTCCTCTATCCTTACAGCGCTCCATGCGGATCTTTCACTATTAGAAACAGTGCTGGAAGTCCTCTTTCTCAGCTCCTTCAAGACGCGTTCCGTTTCTCTTTCACAGCTTCAAAGGACTCAAATAATCTTCTTTTAATACAGATTTCACCTTAGGAAACTGATAGAAGTCGTATGACTCAAGATGCAGTGAATAAGGTGGATGGTCTAACACTGGAAAGCTATGCTTGGTCTAGAAACCTCTTGAGAGACAATATGGAATGATTTGTTCCTCCTCAACTCGGGTCGTTTTTTTTTCCTTGATTTTTCACGGAGTTCAGCAAGAACGTAAAGGTAGTAATGTTGATTAATAGTTTGACCTTCATGAACCCAATATAGGTAAACAATTCCATAAATATAAAAAAAATCACGATTTGCCACACGTTATTATCCTGTCCAATAAGTTTGAGTCATTTTCAGTAACATTCAAAAGGTTAATATAAACATTTTTGCAAATTTTTTTGTTGTTCAAACGTGAGAACTTTAAGCACCATTTTGGCACACACTTTTATATGTTATAACTGTTATGTAAGATTTGCTGTAAGTATTTTTTATCAATTTCTGCTGTCTCAGGAATCGTATGAAAACTTAACCGACCGTCAAAACGAACCACGTTACTGGTTTTTTCGATATTATCCATTTTTGACGTGGAAGGGCGACCTGGACGTGAATCATCTTCGACTTCTTCACGGCCATCTTGAAAATCCTTAAGCTACGCAAAAACACGTGCACGCAGTGAACTTTCATTTCCATTAATTTCTTTCAATAAATTATAAGTTTCACTTACGGTTTTTCGAAGTTTCACAATGAAGTATGTTCACAATGAAGTTTCCCAAGAATGAAATTTCACAGCAATTCATTGCTCTATTGCTACACTTATCGTTTTTCCAGCGAAACAAAAAATAATTCTTATGAGAATGAATGCTACAGTTTTACATATTTTTTTTTTACAGAAGTGAGAGGCATTGCATTCTAAAGAGAAGGCTTCTCGCTGCACAGATGTCGTTCGCTGACGTTTGGTGCATATGTACTTCTTCTGTTGCGTGAGTCTTGCTATTTAAAAGCCTCATCTCATATTATCACAGTAGAGTGATAACACAAACCTTCCATTCCTTTTAAATGACGCATAAGAAAAAATAGTCAGGCAAGATGTGTTCTGATATTTATACTTCTCTTATTTTTCTGTCGCTAAAATCTTTATAAGCACATACAATGGTTTTCTACTTACACAAAAAAAACTTCATTCACAATAATTTATTTTTCAACCTGGAAGAAAAGGCGTATTTCTGGGAACAAATCGAGAAACACTGCTAATTAAGCATTTTGCATAAGATATAATATTCGAAACTGTGAATTATCCCACATCTGTAATATAAAATAATAAAGACGATGGTCCTCTTTTTTTGTTTATTAAGAATGTGATCTCTTAAGAAATGTGTGTGACATCACTTATACATTTAAAAGTGAACTAAAGTCAGAATAAGTATTAATAATTTAGGATGAAAAATTATTTTTTTAAGTATATCCCGTTCTTATTTATTTTTCTTCTTATCGAAATTTTTAAAGAACTATTGTGAGTAAATGGAATATTTGGAATATTTTTAAATCAAAATTGCTTTACGCCATTTTTTGTTTTATTTTGTTTTTATATACTTTGAAAATCAGATTAGACGGCACACATGGAAAAATAGAATAACTATTCGAAATATTAATAATGGAGTCAATCAAAATTATTTTGGGCATTTTTTTAGTTTTGAAATGAGTCACTCAAATGAGTTAAATTGCTATTCAAATGAATGACGTGAAATACGTCCCAAAGATACTTATTTAAAAGTTTAAACATCAGCTTTATCGTAACATAGCTAACATGACAAGAAATTTTTTCAAAACAAAACATTCAGCTTAAATTCAGTTAGCTACATATACAGATGTTATCACTACTATAAGTAAAAACAAGGTTAAAGATGGCTAGCACTATAATTAAGTTTGAATATTGACACTTAATCTTTACAAGCTGAGACAAGAAAAATGCTAAAAATACATAACATTTAAAATTGTGGGAAAAAATAAATTTTTCCCATTTTTATTAGCATTATTTGATTCGAGATGTTTTCTTAAAGAATAAAAAAAAAAGGTTTTCAGTATAATGTAGTTCTCTAAAAGTTTTCAATGGAAATCTTTAATAAATAGTTTGAATGTCCTGATAATCCTAATACGTTCCAAATGCTTGTACACTTTTTTTTGTTCCTTCTCTTTCTTTTTATCTATTTTATTCATTCTTTCATCATTTATTTCATTTATTTTCAAAAATGTAATGTGAGAAGATTAAATTAGTTTATGAAATAGAAGATAATTAAATATAATTGACTTTTTTAGAAAATATATGTGTTAATTTTTTACTGTGTGTAATGTCAAGTTTTATAGATTAGATGTTTTTCGTTTTATGAATGTAATTTTAACATGCTGTTTACATTTTCTGTTTTTTATTGAGTCGAAACAATTGACAGAGCTTAAAAGACTTTTTCTTTCCAAAAATGTTTGTTTTAAAACCTGAAAAATTTATCGTTAATGACGTGTTATTGAAAAGATGGTATTTCTGTTACGTCTAAGGTTGATTATGATTATGCATGTTGAGAAAATTCCTATTATTTATATATATATATATATATATATATTTCATCGTTTTTATACCTAAGTTTAATAATAAGTTTAATAACTCATTTAAAATATTTGTTCTTTGAGCCTTACAAAGGAACAGCAACTTTATTAAATTATATAAATTTGAAGGAAAAAAATCTCTTTTTTTCCAGTGAGTTCCAATTTTTTGAGCTCTTCTGGATTTCCATTATTTCACCAATGATTTGTGGATCAATAAGACAGGGAATGTACGAGTACTTTATAATAGAAAAGCCTTCAAAACCAAGAGCGAAAGAGCCTGAAATCATAATTTTTAAATATTAAAAATAGTTAATTTATTGTAGTATTGATATAAAATACAGTAAAAATTATAAATGAATATCATATACGAAGCAGTTAATCATTTAAAACAAATAACTCAAATCATTTATGATTCATTTCTAAAGACATTTCAAGTGTTCATAACGTAATAAAATTTTGTTTCCAAAATCGTTATTTGTTTACTTATTTGAAGAAGATTAACCTTTTCTCAACATAGACAATAATATTTAAAGCTGAAGCTAGTCTGAGAAGAATTCGTACCTTATTTTCGCTAATCGATTATTGAGAGATTTTTGAAAATAATCACAGAAATTAAGCATGATTTGATAACGTGATTGAAATTTGCGTAACATTTTCGCAGAGCTTAAGTCGTAAGATAATTAATTATTTCAATTTTTTTTTAATTTGTTTCTCTGTTATGTATCAAATTCAGTACATTTACTCACTATACTAGAAAAAAATTTCAACTTTTCGTTTCTTTACAGTGTAATTTTTTGATATACAATTCCTCTACCCCGTATAGTCATTTATCCAATTTTAATACAGCCTTTTCCAAGATGACGTTTTCTCAATACAAAAAGTTATTTTACACGTTACGTTTAGAATTATATATAGTAGTCACACGTATCAGACTTCTTCTATTTGCTTTCACCTGGACTCTATATAAAAATCAGTAACACTTTAAATAAAGAATAAAGCAAGTATGTTTTATACTATCTTTTTTCACATAATAATTTATTATGTAGGGATTATTTTACCTTAAATGTTCAAATTGTACTTTACAGATAAAGATTTTGTAAAGAAATTGTTCATCAAACCGATAGATATTGTTTTCTTATTATTGAAGTATTATGCCGACCCAACTTAAGGGATTATCGTTAGGCCTCTCTGAATCAGATCACATTCAAAGTATTATCCTGTACTCAAACCTCGTCTGTGTTTAATTTGAATTAATATTTTCTTCTTGATTCTAGTTGTCTTCATTGAGGTCTTTTTTTTTTTTTTTTTTTTGAATATTTTTTCAGACTTATGTTAATTATAGCCTGATATATGGCTTAAATGAGAAACTACGTGATAAGAAACCTAAATGTTTCCAGAAAAACTTTTTAAAGGGAACTAGTTCACATTTGTGTAACATTAGGGGAATATTGAAAAAAAAAGGCATTGCATTTAGATAAATACATATTTAGCTGTATTTTCAATGTAAAATCTACTGTTGTAGTTTGTTATAATTAATTTTAAAAATTAAATTTATAATGTGGAATTAAAATTCATTGTTTTAAAAATATTTAATTCATTGTTTCAATTAATTCATTGTTTTAAAATTCATCGAAGATGAATTATTCACAATAGCATATTAACATGAAAGACGATAATTAAATGTACAACTCTTTGACTTTTAATCTTGAAAATGCATCACTTCAGAGTTTATAATAATTATTAGAGCTTAATTAATTAAAAAATGGTCTAAATTAAAATGTTTTCAATCAGATTCATGCAATTATTCATATAATCAATTAATCGTACATTCCTTATGTATTGTAATATGCGGTTATTGATAAAAAGCGATAAGAATGCGCAAAATAAAACAGATGCAAAAAGATTTATACTAACTTCGTGAAAAAAAATTCTGATAGTACTTTTAAAACCTCTATTAGTTATTTAATTGGCTTTTCTTAATTCTTTCGTCTTTGATGCAGTGGAAGATTCAGAAAAGTGGGAAAACTTCTAAGAGATGGTAATACATACAAACATAAAGAATGCATGATCTTAAATGAAATATAAACGCGCTACAAGGTGCGCCATAGTAAAACCGAGGATACGAGGCGAAAATACAAAAATAATGTATACGTTAAAAAAAACAATTTTATTGACTATCTACAATATTTACTCAAAAGAGCGACCACTAATGATAGTGCAAGATGAACAACGGTGAAGGAGGGATTAGCAAACGCTGCGGAACATACCCAGCAGCAGCCGAAAGTCATACGATTAGGTCCTCTTCATAGTCAAGAGGTGCCTCACATACCAGACTCTTCAACAGTCCCCACCAAAGGAAATCCAAGACATAACAGATTGCGGATCGCGATGGCTAAGCTATAGGACCAAGTGCCGTTCAGATAGGGCCTTACCTCTAACCATAGCACCTCTGACCTAACCATCCTCTCTGGAACTACATGCGCCGCAGTTAGTCGATAGGAGCATCCTCTAGTGAATCTGGTCGTACCTCTTGCAGAAAAGTCCAGTATTTGTTTTCGTCAAGGCGTTTCGGCAGAATGTATAGCCCTATTAAGTGGTCTCCAATGATTTCCGGGCAAACATTGAACAAATGTGGCATGTGGACTTACAGATGCCTAAGCATCTTAATTGTGGGCATTAATTACGCCATAACGCGTGAAGGGGAATTCATCGCAGAAAACATTAGTTGTCGCAAATTATCGACGTTATGCACTTTTTTGTAAGAGCCAGCGGTTAAGTCCATGCAATGAGAATAATCGTCATCAGTCAATACTTGTTGTGAACACTAATCCATAGTTCAAGAACAGTGACTCTCTACCACATTTATTGCAATCTCTACGCATCAATTAAATACATAATGTACTATTTACATTATTTATAAATATAGAAGGGCTTCCAAACAGCCCAAACATTCACTATCTTGCTTTAGTGGTCAGGAGAACAAATGACATCAAAACAAGGTGAACCCGCCTTTCGAGGTCGAGAACTAAAATGTGACCTGAATATCTGTCCGGTGATCCCCTGCGCTCTCATATTTTAACAAGACACGGTGTCTTCTTTATTTCGACGGAATTCAAATAAATTATTTCCGACAATGCTTGAACTTGTTGAAAATGGTATCAATGCAGGCTCTCACCCTTCAGTACCCTCCATATCGAGTATTGTCTCGCACCAAGTCGACGGCCCACAACACATTGTTGACTGATCTGCCACCATATCTTAAATCGCCTTTTCCACACTTGCTGTTATGGCAGTCCTTGTACGACCTGCATCAAATCAGGAAACAAGAAAGGATCTTTGCTGCTGCCAGCACTCAAATGTTTTTGGATGGAGCTGCTGAATCTGGGGGAAAACACTCACCATACATTCGTGCTGCCTCTATCGTTATTTCCGTCTCAGCTTTTGTGAGCTTCCAATTTCAGTAAAAATACGGTTGAAAACCAGAATTACTTCAAGGGCTGGTGTTAGTGCCTTTCATTTACCATGACACAGATATGCTTACGGTTTCTTTTTCTTCCCCAGGTTACATTTGCATACATGGATTTCTTTTCTTTTCTCGATAAACCATAGTGGGAATGCCATTTTAACGTTCTTGAAGCATCCGTTTAAAAACGCGCTAGTGCGTTTCTATTTCATTTTCGACCATATGCATTTTGGTAAAAATTAAATGTTTTTGTTGTACTCTCATTTGTTAACGTGTTATTCATCTTTTCTGAATCACCCTGAATAATTGTACAGTTTGACGAATTGTTTTTTACCTTTGTAAATGCATATCTTTCCGAAAAAAATAAATTTCTGATATTTTTGACGGATTCAATGTATTTGATTTCTTTCACAAATGGCTTTTAATTAAAATTCTGATTATGTGGTAATTTTTCATTCTAGCTACGGTACAGCAAACAGATTTTAAACATAAAAAAAATAGTTACAAATCGGTTTGGTGGCTTGTTTTAAGACCATTCGAATAATTCCTTTAAAGACAATTTAATGAGGAATAAAATAAGAAAATATTTTAAGAGTCAGACCGGCTTAAAAAGATATAACTCTCGGGTTACATTAGCTTATCTCTACCAGAAAAAATCAAGCTTTATTTTTAATTTACTGTTTAATTAATCACACATGGGTACAGTTTAATTTTCTTCAAGATAAATTTTTTAATCCTTTTTAATAAAATTTTCATGTGTTTATTTTTGTGAGATTAATGGGGCTCACTTGAAAGCTGCATTATGGATTAAAAATTATTGAATTCAGATTTTATTATATTTCTCGCTCCTCGATCTGGAAGCAGTAACAATTGACAAAGAGAATACCTCCTTTATGAAATATTTAACAGATATCTGCTTACCTAATCAGAACAGTAGAAAGAGTAAGAATACACACACACACACACATATATATATATATATATATATCTATATATATATATCTTTTTAAATATTTTAAATTATTCTTTCATAAATTTTCAGTATATATATATATATATATATATATATATATATCAAATTAGTAGTCCAACCAACGCCTCACGTTGTACCTGTGTTTGGTTTGTAGCCTTGAAATTATGAGAAACCAAAAGGTGGTTATCATCCCGAACCTCAAATGAATAAAAGCTGATGTAATCTTTTCCGCGTTCTCTTCTCTTTCTCTCTCTCTTTCATTCTACTTCGAAAGTCGCTGCTCTACGCTTTTTCGTGATGTCTACTTTCGATGTTTTCCACAAATGTAGCTATGATTTAATGATATAAAATGTCATCCAAAAAAATAAAGTTTGTTTTTCACAAAAGAACTGGATTCTTCCCAAAAAGCTACAACACCAGAATTCGCATATATATATATATATATATATATATATATATATATATATATATATA
>BMAW01132838.1:345541-424419 GCA_019974015.1 Nephila pilipes | reverse complement strand
ATATATATATATATATATATATATATATATATATATATATATATATAATGTTATATAAGTCTTTCTTTTAAATATTTTAATTAGTACTTATTTCTTATTTAATTATGTTTATAAAACAGTCGAACCAATTTCCTATTAAAGTAATTATTTTATTGTAGCGGAGAGACAGGCTATTTTCACACTACGGGAATTACACAACTCCGCCGTTGGATACAGTTTATGAGAGAAGGAGTGTAAAAGCAAGAATAAGCAAGAGAGGTTTTTTCACTGTGTTTTTAGTTATATTAGGGAAATTTCACAATAAAGTCATAGAACATGTGGTATGAATAGAGGGATTTCGAGGTAATCTAAGAGTAGACCTAAAGTCAGGTAGGGATCATCCCTACAGGTCTGGAACAGAGTGAACAGCGTTATCAGCGAATTTTTAAGAATGCATGATTGTATACATTAAAGTTAAAAAGGAATGGTATCAGGAAATAAGAATGAATGCTTTTCTTTTGAATGAGAGAATCTGAAAAATTAGGAAATTAAATTAATAAATTAATTTTATGAGAAACTAATATGAATTATGTTAAATCATTATATATATATATATATATATATATATATATATATATATATATATATTGTTTATATTTTGAGGAACGTGTAGCATAATGTTAGCATCCAATTGGGAGTAAACAGTATTTATCGTTAGTTTTGTAGCATGACATGAAATTTAACCGTTTAAGAATGTGGGATATTTCTCTTCAGTGTTGTGAATTTTGAGCTGAAGCCCACAAGTTAAACTAATTGTAAAGAGAGGATGAGTTATATTCATTTAGATAATTCAATGAGATAGAGAGCCGTTGGCTCACTTGAAGCTGGACTATCTTAAGTGGAAGTAGCTCGACGGTTCCACAAGTCTGAAAAAATGGTATCTAAGTTGTAGAATCAATTTCATATAAGTGGTGCTATCAACAGAATATCGCCCAATAGCGACTGCATCTGTACAGGATTACTACTTGGCATTAAGTGCACGACAACATGAGCAAACAACAGCTACAGAGCATTCTCGGATCCTTGCTGCTGCATCTGTAATAAGAATTTTCAGCCAACAATATACAGACAATTAGCAAAGAGAAACCTTTACGTCCTGCATTCAGTGGTGAGTCTTCCTCTTAGCGTATCGTACAGGAAAGATCGTTTTTCATGGAGTGGAATATACAATTCATGCACACACCAAGAAGAAAGGCGTATTCCTTGCACTGATGAGACGAGTTTTAGCACACAGAGTGTTCTCGTAGAGTCTATGTGAACAGAACGTGGAGCTCGCTATGATCTCTGCAACGTAAGTGAATTTGGCCAGTTTGGAGGCAGAGGAGTCCTTTTCTGGGGCGGATCGTGTTGCGAAGTCATACACTTCATTTGTGGTCGCGGTAGCCTAGTGGGCATGGTCACGGACTCGTGGTTGTCAGTTTTCGCTCTGTCGTGGATTCGAGCTTGTTGCCACAAAAGACTTACAGTGTAGCCGGGGCTGAGGATGTTAAATCTGCCAAGATTCAAAGACCTCCCGTTGGCGTGGTTTGGAATTTAGGGGAGGGAGGTGCCAGATCAGATGTCATCTTCGTCACTTGACTGATGTTAAATTTACGAGGTCCGTCGCAAATGGCCATCGTGTTGCTTCTAGCGCGACTTTAATAAAACCAATCAAACCAAACCATACACCTCATGTCTTTGATGCGCGTGGTATCACCGCACAGTAACAAATAATGAGAATTTCAGCTTACTTAAAATGTACTTATTTTTAACACTTCAAATAATCGAAATAATATATTTCAAGCCAAAATTACGGTTATGTTTCTCGAAATATATAGAATTAAGAATAAATAATGGATAAGTATTCAATGTCCAGTACGAAAGTGAATTTAGATTAAAATATTTGGAATTCAGTTAATTGATTTATCCATTTTAGTGGAACGCATTTATATTCAGATTTTTATTCATTATTAATATTCATTAAAACAAAAAGGTCCGCAAAAATTAATCCACTTTTAGGAAGTTTGCGGTAAAATAAGTCATTGTAACTTTTATTACTTTTATACATACATACTCGCATTTTGTTCTTAGGCAATAATTGATGCAAACACAACAACATTAGAAGCAAATTAATGTTGTTTGCTTTATTTGTATACAATTAATTAGTACATATAATTAAATTCGAATAATGAATCAAAGAATTAATTGAAAATTAAATGTTTGTAATTAAATTATGCACTATTTTGAATGATAAATATTTTTTTGCTTAGATCTTGTTTTTTTTTGCTTACGTTTGCTCCTTTACTTAACATTGTTTACATAGAAAAAATTAATAAATTTTCTTTCTTGTAAATTCTTTCAATGCATACTGTATTATGAGGTTTGTTATTATTTCAGTGCAATATATGAAACAAATAAATTAATTAGTTAATTTGTAACCATTAAATTATTTGCTGTTGTTAGTAAAAGGAAGGGACTTTCCAAATAATTTTTTTTGCTGTGAATTTGATTTAAAATACACAATCCCTTCAGCACATTCAAAATCACTTTTGACATGTTCCCTCTTTCATCCTCCGTCAGATGGCGCTGCGCGTCTTAATGAAGAGTAACCGGTCTTCGCAAGATGCAAATCGAGTAATTAGGATGTAATTAACACGGGGAGAAGCCGACCATATATTGGAACTCCATGCGAGCAATCTTGGAAACCCCGCGCAGAGAAGGGGGCCACTAAACATTATTGTCCTCCCACATTGGCCAGGAAAACGGTTTTTGTGGACTAGGAGCTGAGATCACTTTCTCCTGATTAGAATGGAACGAAGTGATAAAACTTGGCGTCTTTTATTTATCGCGCCGCCACAAGACACTCGCCAATCGAAGGAGGGGGCATCAGTGTAGTGCACTTAGACAGAAGTAGATTTGTATCGTTAACGGGGCATTTCGTGTGAAATCTGAACTCAATGGCTCCAAACTTTTTTCCAGAATAGCTGAAAACAGTACATTTCATGATTATTTTTATTCAAATATCAGTATAGAATACCCAAATGCTGTTTACTATGCACTAAAGAAATTCGGAAACCCATTAAAATGAGCAAAAAAAAATTGTATTCTCAAGGAAAAAATTGAATGTGATTATTTTGATTTTTTAAAATTCTATCAGCATTTTCGAAATTTATTAGGTCTTTAGCAATTCTTTATATTCTTTATGAATAATCATTTAATATAAAAAAGAGGAAAAAAAGAAAAGAAAAGGTTCAATTTGTGTTGATTATTTATAACATAATCTGACTGAAAATTACACAGACTTTTAAGAAGTTTCTACCAGTCAGTAATACTAGTTTTCGTCAAAAAGTATTCTTAAAAAAATATTTCTAAGTAACTACTTTTTAAATTTGTAAGGACAATCTATTACTTATGTCTCGAATTTATGATTCAATATTTCACTTTATTCAATTTTACAATTTTAGTTATGGGATATACATAATTACATACATAATTATTCCTCAGTAGACTTACGCACACACACACACACACACATATATATATATATATATATATATATATATATATATATATATATATGCAAGAGGGTGGTCTGAAAGGTTTCCTACCTTACAAAGGTACAAGACACTTTTTCTTTAAATTTATTTTTATTTTTCTACATAGTTTCCTTGTAAGTCTACACACTTCTCCCTACAATATTCCCATTTCTTTAACCTTTTAAAATAGTACTGGGCGTCTTTCGATGCAAAATAATTATTCACGAAGCTGATGGCGTCCTCATTTGACGAAAATCCCTGATCTACTAGCGCAAATCTTAGAATAGAGAACAAAACGAAGTCGATTGGGGCTAAATCTGGTGTAAAGGAGGGTGGTCAAGCAGTTCAAACCGTAATCCATGAAGTTTCGCCACTGCAACCGCTGAGGTATGAAACAGCGAACAACAGTCGCAATAACCCCTCAGACAAACAGTCCCCCGAACAAACAGTCTTAGAAAATCAGAATTTTTTTTCCCGTGTAAATGCGGCCGTTTTTCGCAAATTAGGCCTTCAACTTGTCAAGTAATGTAGCGTAGTAAGCTTCTGAAATGGTATTTCCTGTTTGAAGATAATCGAGCAAGATAACTCCATGACTACCCCAAAAAACAGTTGCCAAACTTTTCTCAGCCGAAAAACCAGTTTTAGATTTTTTTTGGAGTCAATCTCCCTTCGCAGTCCACTGTTTTGACTGTATTTTAGTTTCGCGAGTTTAATGGTGTACCCAAGTTTCAACTACAGTAATTAATCGGTGCCCAAACTCTTATTTATTTAGCCTGTAATGCACCAATGGAGCATTGGAAATTTTCCTTTTAAACACTATTTTGGTTTAACGTGAGCAAACGCTGCACCCAACGCGCGGACGGCTTTCTTAAGCCTAAATCTGTGATAATGTGTGACAATCACGTTCTTTAGACACATTGATAGACTCTGCTATCTCTCTCACTTTAATTCGGCGGTCGTCTAGCACCATTTGGTGAGCTTCAGTGATGTCATCTTCAGTGGTTGCAATTTTTGAACGTCCCAAACGTTCAACGTCTCCCAAGTGTTTAAATTCAACTACCCAAACTTTCACGGTGCTAAATGATGGTGCAGAGTCCCAGTACACAGCGTCCAACTAACCTTTGATTTAAATATGTGCACTGCCTTTAAAAAAAATTAACAACAGCTCGATGCTCCCTTTTTTCATTTTTACAAAAACGCTCACCCAAAACTTTTCACCTAATATATATAGGTATGCAAAATTTAAGCAACAATGCAAATTTTAAGCAGATAGCCTTGAAATTGCAGAAAAGGGGTTATTGCGATCAGTACAATGAGCACGCAATTTTGTAGAAAGATTATGAGTATGCAAATATCCGGAACAAAACTTCATAGGCGACGGGCATGTATGCAAAGTGTGTACGGTCGGCGCGCGCAGCTCAAGGTTTCAATAAAAGGAAGAACTGTACGGAGTCGCATTTAAAGATATTCGCTGAAAGTGCGAGTTCTTTTAAGAAATATGGCTAGAAGAGATCACCTGGACAATTTAACAGACACGAAAATGATCTGAACTCTGGAGGAGAAGCGTAGTTTGACCAGTGTAGATGAAGAGTTCGGAATCAACATAAGTGTAGGTTCGGGCTCTTGGGAAGACTTCCAAAGTATACATACAGCTGTTAGAAAAGTTGGTTGTGGCCGCCCTAGGAAAACAACTGCAGTGTATAACCAGTATCGTCCTGCATTCGAAAATACCCGATATTATTCAGCAAGCGCCTTTGCTCATCAACTGCATATAGCAACAGGGAAAGAAGTGTCGGTTTACTGTGGCCAGACGCCTTCACAAAGATGGCCTATTCACCCGCGCTGCATCCCTTTGAAAGTTGGCCATCGGTGGCACCGTTTAGAGTGGAGTAAGGAGCACAAAAACAGGACATCTCATCAATGGAGTCATGTTCTCCTTACGGATGAGAGTCGTTTTAATGCCAGTTGGTTAGAAGAGAGGTCGAACTCTGTATCATCTTAGTAACATCACGGAAAGAGACTGTTACGGTGGTCGAGTTATAGTCTGGGGAGGCATTCTGATGAACGGATGGACTGAACTCCACGTTTTCGACACAGGTTCTGTAACCAGAGATCGCTATTGTAAGGAGGTGATCCTTTCCCATGTGCGTCTGTTTAGGGGTGCTATTAGACCAGACTTCGTTTTTATGGATGACAATGCATGGCCATACCGGACTGCTGATGTTCAGCAGCTTCTGGAAAATGAAGATATCACTCAAGTGGACTGGCCAGCGTTCTCCCTGATTTAAATCCCATAGAACATATGTGGGATGCCTTGGGGAGACACTTTGCTACACGATTACATCCTCCGGGGAACACACAACAACTAAAACAGATGCTCATTAATTAATGGGCACTCTTACCTCAAGAACTGTAGGTGCTGAGTATGGAGAGACGATGTGAAGCAACCATTGTAGTAAGGGGAGTGCATTTCCCATACTAAGGAACATCTGCTTGTTGTTCTTCTTGGACAGACAATCCTGTGTAACGATACTTTGAGTTCAATAAAGCCTTTTTTGTTTGATTCCATACTATATGCATTGTATTCATTTTAGCGCAACTATGTTTCAGTCATTGTTTAAGTACAAAATACTGTCTCTCATTTCTGGATTTCATGTCTCCCAGATGATTTCTTGTGAAGTTGTGGCAAAAAAAAAATAAAAAAACACCTGTTGCTTAAGTTTTGCACACCAGTATTACTATATATACAAATCATAGTGAAATACAAATTATAACGTCTAAGACCTTATTTTAAAGTTTTATTTCAAATAAAAAGAATTACAGAATTGAAAAATCAGTACATTATCAAATAAACCAAAAATCAAATTAAAATTGTATCTAAAATTAAAAATGAACAAATATTTTGATGAAAATATGCCAAAAATTTATTTTGATTCTATTACATAAATGATATTAATTCAATACCATAAACCATTAATTAAAAATCATAAAAAATTTATCTAACAAAGAACCTCAAATAGCAAAATTAAGAAAAATGAGTTATATAGTAATATTAAAACGATAATGATGTTGTTTATCACTGTTCCACACTTTTAAGTTGGAAATGTGTGTTTAAACTAGTTTCACAAATTCAACCATTACATCACACACACACACAGATATATATATATATATATATATATATATATTTCTATCCTTAGTAAGTGTTTATTCACAGTTTGTAATCAATCCTTTTAATTTTAAGACATGGTTCATTATTAGCATTTTTTTTAATTGTTGATTTACATTCAATAATACGCATGCTGTGAAAACATGCTCACATAAGTTTGTAAATGTATTTCCATTATGCTGCGTGATACAGATATTCGATTATACACGAAATAAAATGCCCCCCCCCCTATGTAGAACTCTCCATGTCTAGCTATAGAAAGTTTTAAATTTACATTCTACAGGTATTGCTTATTAGTTTTGGAATCAATTATACTTGAAACAAAACAATGAAAACAATGCAATGAAAAATTTATAAATAAGTCCATAACTATTTTATTTTCATTTTCATTTTTATTTCAAAGATATACTGTAAGCAATAAAATTAAATATCGTTGCTTAAAAATGGTAATTTGAGGATTTCTTGAATAGAGGAAAAAATTTTGTGAACGAAAATTTGAATTACTAAGATAGACTCATATTTCATTAATTATTTATAAAAGAAATACATCTCAACTTTTAGAGACTAACTGAGGAAATTTCAATTTTATAAGATGTATTTTATTTGAACTGTTAATTTCTTATCGTAACTTGAATTTTTTTACGAATTTTAGACCTGTGAGTATTTATTAAACGAAGTAGAAAACAATATTTTTGTCAGAACTAATCCAAATAATAACCCTTTTAAACATTCTTCTATGATTCGTAATTGAGTAAGTTATAAGACTGACTTATGTTATGGAAGAAATCCGGCTACCTAAATTTTATAATTTACATTATTTGAAACTATTACAGTTTCTTATAAATTAGATGTTTGTTGAAAACGAAAATTTAAAAAAATATATCTTCAAAAGTTATTGCACGTACAAATCTATGATGACACAATAACACACCTTGGTTATTTTCTATACATTCTTGTTCTGTTGATAGCTCAGATGAATAAGTGTGAAAATAATGCTGAAAAATTTGAGTACGAAAGATTGTCATACAAAAAGTGTAAAGTGTCTAATTAGTTTTTACGTATTAAGTGGATTCTGAATACTATTATCACAGAATCCTTATCCAAATTAAAGGTAATGTTTTTTTTAAATACTTATACTTTGTAATAACACTACAAGTAAAGAAAATTCTTATCCAAAATATGCTATTAGTAATAATTATTATCTGGTCTATAGAAATGCTACAAATAAAAAAAAATTGTAGGAAACAATTTAAACCACTCTTGAAAATAAAAGAGAGAAAAATAGCTGACCATTTTTTTTTCTGGGTATAAATTAATGCATATAATGCAAAGAAATACTTATTTTCTCGCTAAAGGGCTTTAAATTCAAATATTACATAAAATATTGAGAAATCAAAATTTTTAAATTCAGAATGTTGTACAAGAAATCAAAATAAAACATTACAAAAATTCCCTTTTCATGAGGAATTAGAAGTATTTCTTCAGGTAATCATACGAAGAAGGAAATCGGAATAACTTTTCCTCATAAAATCTAAAACTAAGCAACCATTAACTTAAAAAAATCTTTTTTTTTTTAATTTTGAAGAAAATTATACTATAAAATTAGTGTAAGGGAAAAATTACACGACATAATAAATATGAAATAAAAAAATTGCTTTATTTTTTGAAAATGCAGCAGTGTGCAGAGTTTCTTATAAGTGATTCAATACTTATTCATCTTTTTCTTTTCTTGTTCATATGATGGTAGTGAAAGGTTCTATGATTAGCTATTGTTGATCGATTCTTTAATGTAAAATACCTGTTATTTGATAAAATAGATAATGAAGTCGTTATAAAATGTGCAATAAAGTAATTATCACACACTGTATCTAGTTATTTTATGAAATAGTTAATTTTTCGATAATAATAACTAATTGTATATTTAAAAAAAATAATGTAGAATGTAAAAAAAAAAATTACATTTTAGCTGTTATGCTGCGCTTAAAATCGTATTTATATTAAAACGAAAACTTTATGAAATCATCTATTACTGACTAGAGTATTCGTTCTTTACAAGAATGAATAATTAAGATAAAACTAAAAACTGTTTATAAAAGTATTTTAGGGTCAATTTTAATGGAAACAATAAAATGATTAAATATGACGATCTTCGAAAAAATCTTTGGAGAATAAAAAATTCTCAGAAGTATCGAAACCGTGAAACAATGAAATATAATTTGCATCAGAGTTTTGCGTTGTAGAGTAGAAATCTAAACAAAACAGGAAGGGGGAAAGTGAAAAACTGAATTCGTTAATTGCTCCGAAATTAAAATTTCGGAAACAATCCGTTAATTAAAATTCTATTCCCGTTATTTTTTTAAAGAATGCCTATTGCTCATTGCGTATACTGTAAGAATACTGTGTTATTTGGAGTGCTATACTTACGGATAAAACATTTTCAATTTTTTTTAAGAAAATCGGATATTTGCTGAAAAAATTCTAAATAAATTGAAATTTGATAAAAAAAAAAAAAAAAAAAAAAAAAAAAAAACTTGGATCTCTTAGATAGTGCAAAAATCATAATTTTGAGCTACATCGTTCACAAGCTAGGGTATAAAATGTGTAAATATATCGCTTCAACATCATTTATTAAAAAAAATTAAAAAATTAAAAAAAAAAAAAAATTAGTAAAAAAAAATAAATAAAAAAAAGGGTAATAATTTTAAGAAAAGAAATTCAAAAAGAAAAGCCTTTGATTAATTCGAAATTAGAGAAAAAGTGTACGCAAAGTTTACGGAAAAGGAAGAGGAGTATTGGACATAGGTCAGAAATGTACAATGCAGGTGCTTAATCCACTATACTCAGATTCAGATTTCTACAAATAAGCAAAAGAAATAGAACAAACGATGCATGTAGTATTAGAATATATGAAAAAATATTAATATTTCTTTCTCTTCTTAATTTTGGAATTTGAGGAAATAAGTAGGGATGCTTTGAACAGAAAGAGTATGCATATCACTAATGCTGTTGTAACATTTTGGAGCGTAATGATTAAAATGTTATTTAATAGTAGATAATTAAATCTCTCGTCTGATATCACTATTAAAAGATTCATTCCAAACAAAATCACTAATTCTATAACAAAGTACAAAAAAATGTATATAAGCAATAATTTCGAAGACGCCGCATTCTGTTACATAGAGAAACAAATGAATAAGTATAACCACCTGCAAAAACTATGCTTCAGAAGCAATGAAAGACCATGACGTCACGTGAAGTAATATGCTCCAGAATTATGCGCAGTGAAAACAAAATATGCATCAACTGTCCCCTTAACATTAAGTTTTAAGACAATCTAAAGCGGATTTCAAAAAACACTTCGAGTTGCTCTTCATCGTGAGCTTTTGATACAGCGTAGCAAGATTTACTTTTTGCGCTTTTCTGTTGGTGTGTTATGTCACGTGTGTAAACACACATGAACAACTACACTCAAACTCCCAATTTATGAAGGGATATCGTAAAGTTTTCACTAGTACTCAGAAATAACCGAGAAATATCTGGGGAAACGTTATTTTGTATATTAATTGATCCTTATGTACATAATATAAATTAAAGCTAGTAATGTTCATTTATTTGATATTAGGAAGCCATAGATTTAAGTAACCTACTGAATCGTAAATTTTTAATTATTATTTTTAAAAATATTCGAGATAGAATTTTAATCTTTATTTATTGTATTAAGATTTCACTGCATAATCATCAGTCAGAGTTAAATACACTTCCCACAGCAGTTCTAAGTCTTTCGAAGAACACCCTTGTAAAACTCGGCAAATAGAACTCTAATCTTCTCCATAGAGCGAATGATTTTATTCTACGTCTTCTTGAAATCAAACAAATAAAAATGAATACCTGTAATTTACAACATCCTGCACTTAAGAATCAATTAATACGCAGAAGATATTTTATCCAAATATCTCGGTTATTTCTTAGTAATAATTAAGACTTCTCCATAGCCCCCGGTATTAATATATAGAACGATTTAGATTGGAGCTAAAATTAATGCGGCTCCGTCAATATTTAATTGGTTTTAAAAATTGAATTGGCAGTAAAAAATTTATTGCTTACCTTTTGAGCAATAAAAGTTGGGAGGGGGAATGTTGGATCTGTTTAAAAAACAGATGAACATGGTGATAAATTGTGAGGTTTTTTGAAAAACATTACTAAAATAAACCCAAATAATTTTTGAATATACGAGATGTGTATATTTATTAACGAAACTAACGCTGCTACAAAAAGCGCCAAAGATTCGCCAGGCATGCGCCAAACGCCAGCGACCGACAGCTGTTTAGCATAAAGTCTTCTTTTTTCGAAAGCAATGCTTCTTGCTTCTGTAAAAACAAATCCGTATACTCGTTCGTTCGTTCATTGTAGCTTTCGTTCGAAAAATAGTTTTCTTTTTATGTTTCGCCTAAAAAAATGATAAGACTAACAATAGAGCCACGAATTGTTGTGAAACTTCACAAAGAGTCCGCGTGGCAAATTTTACATAAAAATTTTAACATGTAAAAAGGGTGTACCTAAAATTCTCACTTTTGAACAACAAGAAGCTCACAAAAATGTTTGAGCAGTAAAAGTTGTCATTTGACTGTCACTGAAAATGGCCCAAAATTACTGAAAAGAATAATAACGAGAGACGAATCGTGATTTTCTTTATGATCCTAAAATGAAGCACCACTTTATGCACTGGAAGAGCTCAACTTCACCGAGAGCCCAAAAAGCACAAATGAGCAAATCAAAATTCAAAGTAATGATGATTTTTTTTTTCGATATTCATGGTGCTTTGTACCTTCAAACAGTTCCTGAAGGTCAAACTATTAATCAACATTACTATCTTCCCGTTCTTGGTGAAACGCATAAGGAAAAAACGACCCGAATTGAGGAGGAACAAATCATTCCGCATTGTCCGTCTAGAGGTTTCTAGACAAGTACAGCATCCCAGGGTTAGACCATCCACCTTATTCGACGGATCTTTAGTCCTGCGACTTCCATCTGTTTCCTACGGGGAAGTCTGTATTAAAAGGAACAAGATTCGAGTCCATTGAAGCTGTGAAAGAGAAATAGTACGTCCTGAAGGTGCTGACATAAGAAGACTTCCAGCAGTTTCGAACAGTGGAAGATTCGCATGAAAATAGAGGAGAGGTGTATATTGATTGTGATAAAATATTAATATGTATGAAATCAAAATAAAATGTTTTACAGATTCAGTCTCGTTATTTAATATCCTTTAGACTCCATTCCCACATCAGCAATACACCTTAAAAATGTTGAATGATGCGTTCAATGATGTGGATTTGTATGATAGGAGAAAAAAAATATTGAAATTTATGTATAAGATAACAGGGATTATTAAAATGACTTTTAAAACTCTGCATAGAACATTGTTTTAAAACAAACACAATTGCTTGATCACTCATTGTTTCTCAGGTTTTATTTTAAGTCTTGACCGATATCAGTATTTAGAGCTGTTGCAACCGAAAAGAGTTATTTTTTCGTTTTAAATATAACTGTTTTATGCTGCCGTTTCTTGTTCCTAATTTTGAAAATAATGCTTCGAATTTTCTGTTTGTTCTATATAACAGTTTAAAAAAACCTCGCATCATCTCTTCTTATGTTAATTTCTGAAACAAGGACACCAATATTTTAAATACTAAAAAGACTTCATAACAGTGTATTGTACGCTTTAATGATGTATTATTAAATAAAAACCAATGGTGTTTAAAAAGAAATGAATTTTTATTTTGATCTTTTACTGGATTCAGTTCGTTCGTCAATGAAATAATTAGTTAATTCTTACGCTAGAAGTGCGTTTTGATCTTTAACTGATTTCAATCGTTATTTTATGAAATAGTTAGTTATTTAATTGAATAGTGGTTCTTATATACTTGGACGGAAAACATATACAAATTCAATTTGTCTTTTTTTCCTGTAAAAAATTGTAACATGAGATTGTACTTAATTTTTGAAGAAGAATTAGTCAAATACTTTTCATTGGTCGCACATTAAAGAAATTTAGATCTATCATTTTTATAATAATTGTTATAATAGGAAATAATTTTTTATAATTATTATCATAGGAAAAGAAAAGAAATGAATCAACATCAAAATTATACAAAAGAAATAAATTTTGATAGAAAAAAGTAGTTAACTTAAGGGGACTTAGTACCTTTTGAAATCAAAAGTAGAACATTTTGACACACTTTTTTCGATTCTTCATAAATCAAGAATTTTTTTTCTCATTTCAATATGAAACTTTGCCAGTTTGTGTAATAAAGTGTATAGTTTAAAATATTGAGTCACGTTTTGCTTCTAAATTAATATATTTTCTTATACAACGTGAAATATGCGTACAAAAATTTAAAAAATAAATTAGCTTACCTTACGTTACCCGCAAGGTAACATTTAAAAGATGTACAGTAGAACCATAATTCTTATACCAAATTAAAGCTAAATAATGACTTTATTCTGTAAACCTCAAATTTTAAATTTATCTTATATTAAAAAAATTGAAAAATTAAAAAAGTTATCAAGTTTGTATTTAGTAACATTTTTTTCATGCATCATGTTATAAAATAAAATCTAATCATCCTATTAACAAAATTAAGGTTTACAGAATAAAGATCTACAAGTACAACACTCATATAAAATTTTAAAACTCTGCATGCAAAACATTTTTTTTTAATCCTGTGGGAAAGTGTGAAAATAACAAACTGAGAAAAAGAGGTTTATTTACATTGCATTACATAGAACAACCCACTTTAGACATTTACATTTTTTGTTGAACAGGGCGTAATAATTGTCGGATTTTGACGCGGTTTGCTTTAAAATGCTCCAAATATTTAACACTATTTTTTGAAAACAAATTTGAAAAATCGAATTTTTGAAGGTGCAAAGGTACTAAGTCCCTTTAAGTCATACATTTCTTAAAAAAATATTTTAATACTTTAATATATCTCCTATTTAAAAAGCACATTAGGTTTGGAAGTATAATAGGTTCACAAGAACATACGGCCTCGGTAGCCTAATGGTCATGGTCCCGGATTCTCACCCGGGGGTTCCTGTCGAGTCTTGGATTCGAGCCTATATGCCACCAACGACAAGCCGTGTATCCAGCACCGATGCACGTTAAATCTGTAGAGATCCAAACCCCTCCCGTGGCTAGGTATGGAAGTTAGGAGAGGGAGGTGCCAGCTCAGATGTCATCCTCGTCACTTGACTGAGGTTCAAAATTACGAGGTACGCCAATAGCCATGGTGTTACTTCTAGTGAGACGTTAATAAAACCCTCCTTTACCATGTAATTACTAAATCAAAAATAATTGAACACATGTTATTCTGCAGTTATAGGAAAAATTGCTTAACCCTTTTTCATTATCAAGAACAAATTTAAAAAACAATGTAAAATGCTCTATGCAAGGTTTTGAAAAGAACAGATTTAGCCACCCAAGGTGTGCTTTTTTTTTATAATTATTATAAAATTACCGAATTAAATATAACAATTAAAGTAAACTATAAAATATCGATAAAAGGATGATAGTAAACTTTACCGATATTAAAATTAAAGGAAACCATAAATTACTAAATTAAATATATTTAAGTTAAACGTAATTAAAATTAAAACAAACGATAAATTATTAAATTGAATATTGTATCAGCTAAATGTAATTAAAATCAAAGCAAACAATAAATATTAAAATTGAATATATTTAAGCTAAATGTAACTAAAATTGAAGCAAACGATAAAAAATTGAAAAGTGATCTCTTACGCCAAAACGCTCCTCCTAAAACAAGAGCCCCTTAGGTTTCAAAAAAGTTAATTAAAAATTACTGAACTCCAATTGAATATACTCAAGAATAAAACTGATTCTTTATTTATTATCACTGTAGAACATCTAAAGTCTCTCTCTTTAGAATCCCATACCAACTCATAATCCTAATTTATGATTTAAACAAGAAATCTATCTTACCAGTCCACTTGTTCTTAAATTCACAGCTTTCTTTGACAGTAACTACGTAGATTAATGCTGCTAGTTTTTTGGATTGAAGAAAGTCCTTACAAACAGAAAAATTTCATTCTCAATAATAATTCTCCTTGCGCAATTCCTTATTCTCTTACTCCATTTCCCATTAATTATATTTCATTTTAACTTCACAAAATCTAAATCACTTTACTTCACTTCTATATTCATCGAATTAACCTAATCACGTTTCATTTGGGTTGGGAAGAAATTGTAATTTTATGCAATTCAACTCGATAAAAGTCCCCGAGGTTAGTGAAGGAAAAATCGCGAATAGTCCAACATCACAATTTGAAAAACAAATTTTTTTTTTCTAAATAGAACACAGGATAAAAAAGTTTTGATTTAAAACCAAATATTGATTTATATATATTCGCAAACATATTTGAAAAATGTCTCATTAGCGATATGACCCAGGAAAAAAACACTGGTTCATTAACTGTCAGAATTCCAGCTGCCTAAATACGGTCATCCAAACCATAAATCTTAATGAGAAATAGCTCTTACAAAATGAGCATATATTTTTGTTCTAAACTATATATACCTGAATCGATTGTTTGCTTCTATTTTATGGACTTAGTACATAAAAATGAAGATAATGGATAAGAAGGTATAATTTTCAATTTAATTATTTTTCTTTTTGAACGGAAAAATAATATAAATAGAGTTTAGTAAGAAAACTGCAATGCGTAAACAATTCATTATTCCAAATTCAAATGAATTTTAAATATCCTTAGATATTCAATATGAATCTTAAATAAATTGTTGAAATAAGGCTAACGTCAAAAGTAGTATGTGAACCAAACATTTATCTTCAATTCTATAATTTGAATTATACTTGAATTTTAAGATACCAAAAATTTTCTCTCACGCATATGTTCATACGTTTGTTCTAAATTCAAATTAGTTAGCTAATTAACTGTAAATTATTATAAGTAAGTATAAAACTGCACTTTTAATGTAATTTACGCTTCAGAAATTGATAATAGGAATGGTGATTTTTTTTGGTGATTTTGCGGGCCTTTAGCTTTGACTCGTGCATTCCATATGAAAAAGTGACATATTTTATCCGTTAAAGGGCTTCTAAATAAATTTCATTCCGGCGTTCATTTTGAAAACGGGTCTTCTTTCAGTACCCGATTGCCACGCGTGCGCTAACTACCTCTCATGGTTGGACTCTAGGCGAACTCTTTGCTTTCCCAATTGCCAATGCCGTTTATAGATATTTGTTAGCAATAATCTATGTTAGACGTGTACAGTATTAACGTTTATATAATCATTCGTGCCAAAAAGATGCCGGACAGAATAAATCTGCTCAGTTCTTGTTTTCCGATTAAAAAAAAGAAGAAAAAGCGTGATATTTACATTATATTGAAGAAATAAGCACAATATAGCTCCCTAAATTTCATCTCAAATCCAGAAATCAACTCTGTCAATCAAGTAAAACTTCATATCGCTATTAAGAAAAACCAGGACAGCAGGAAGCTGTATCAGTACATACCAACCGGTTACAAAGACTTCTAAAATGAAATAATAAAAGTAACTTTTTTAGCTTTTTCTCTCACTTATCTTTCCTATTTATTCGTAAGTCCAGTAAGATTTGCAACATTTTGAAAATGGACCATCATCGTGTATAAGAATATTTTTCCTGGACAGCCTGCAGGACTGTAAATAATAATGTTGACATTTTTACATCATGTGTAACTTCTTTTAATGATAGAAAATTGCTAATTTAAGTTTTCTGAAAATGTTATGGATTTTTTTTTTTTCCTTTTGTAAAATTTGTGAAAACGGAAATAAAGTCTTTTTCAAAATGATCAATTCAATTTAAGTGTGTACATAAGCAGTTGCTGTATTCATGGGTTTAATAACAGTGTACAATTTTATTTAGGTTTTTCATTTATTGGTATTTTGGCCCTACTTTTCATTTGCAGTATCAATACCAGATAAACATTTAAATGAAATTTATTCAGGTAAATGAATAATTTATATGTCTTTTTTATGTTTTATTTAAATATAGTTTTTAATTTTACTGGGTTTTTTTGTATAATTGTTTTTATAAAAGACGTCATAAACTGCAATTAAAATTGTTAAGCTTTCATAAGATGTGGACCTTAACTTGAAGTGGGAATTAATTTTGTCCATATATTTCTAACTAATATTTTGTCTCTCATTTTAGACATTAAACGAAACATTCCAAAAGAATGGAACAGTGAAAGAAAAGTAAGAAATGCTTCGATATTTAAAGATATATTATATTGAAATAAAGACTGAAAGTAAGATTCTTATAAAAAAAATGAGACATTTTTATTCTTAAAATTATTTAAGTTAAATTCCTTTCTGAAGTGTTGATTTCTTACAATATTAATCTGCTTAACTTATCAGTTATTATTATATACATTCGTTTGAACATTTATTTGTTAAATTTATATTTACACTCATTTGTTTTCAGTACATTTTGAAATGTAAATGAAACCACACCGTGAGTTCACTTTTAATTTAGCGAAAAGATAAATCGCACGGAAAAGAAATCTTAAAAACTAATTAACTTAAGTTGAAAAGTCAGGAACATATTCCTTAATTTTTTTTTTTTTTTTTTTTTTTTTTTTTGTCTTCGTGCAAAAATTAAGCGAATAAGGTAAAATTGACTTTCTACTGAATTAAAAAGTTTCGAAAATTTCAAAAAATGGGAGCGGTAAATTAGTTCTTAAGGGAAATATGAGAGAAAAGGATGCAAAACTTAAAACAAGCTTGCCTTCAAGTTTTATTCAGTTGATATTATTAAAAATTTATTTATATTTTCAAAATTTTTTGAATCAGATTATTTCTTAACATTTTTTTAAACATTTACTAATTTTTTTAAAATTAGAACTGTTTTTATTTCATAATAATTTATATTATTTTATCTTCGCTATCTGATAACAATCTGTACCATTCTTGACTTTCACACTTGAGGCGATAATATTTGCGTCAAAATACCCTTCCCTTCCAATGTGCGTTGTTATTGAAATCTGCCTAACTGGGTTACTCAGCGAAAACTATATATATTGTAATTGTACGTAGGTTAAATATACTGAGTAGTGTATAGCGCAGACCTATTTGATAACTTATTATTTATTACGTCAAGTAAAAATGAACTACACGAATACATACCAAAATGCATCAAAAAATGTCAATAAATTCTTGTTAAAATTTTATTTTCATATCGATAACCAGTAGGATATTTCAAAACTAGGGTGAAATAAAGATTATATAAGAAAGAGAGAGAGGCTGTATTCAGTGAAATATTTTGTTGTTGTTAACTTATTCATAAGAGTAAAATAAACCTTGTCTGAAAAGCTTTAAAAATGTTCAAAAACACTGAATAAAGATATACTCACAAAATCAAAACATTTTCAAAAATTCCAAAAGGCCTCGGTCATCGAGTGATTATTGTAGCGACTTTCAGTAGAGTTGTGGATGTGAGTTCTAATGCCACTAAAGACTTATCACGAGGCTCTAAGTCCTCTTATTAGAGTAGTGTGGAATATTGAAGAATGTGTGCCGAGTGGTCCTAATCACTTGATCGAGATACAAACCTGTGAGGCCTATGGTCAATAACTCTCGCATTGCTTCTAAATGCGACATTATTCAGCAAGCAAGCAATCACGAAACTTAAATACTGCTAGAAATATTGAATTTTTGTTATTTTTATCTGTAAATTTCAAATCTATTTTTAGAAATATAGCAAACAAGATAGTAATATATGATCTTTACTGCCTGTCAGGAATACTTTCATATAAAATGATTAAAATATGATTTTACTGGAAATGTATTTCATGAAAGATCAAAGCTTTCTTAAGTGAACTTACCAGAAACATGCTGTTCACAGGATATAATGATTAATTTATGAAAAGCGCAAGATACTGAATAATAAAATTGCTACTACAGTTCTCGAATTGGGAAAAATTTGAAAATTTTTCGTGCATGAGTTAGTCCTGTTATAATGTTTGTCGGAATATAAAATACCTCTTAAAAGATATATCGTATTAAATGAACTACGATTTTAGATTTTAAATTGATTGAAAAGAGAAGAAAAGTATTATACAAAAACTATTAAGGTAAAAAAATTATAAATTATAACCATTAAAAATTATAACGTTTAAAAATTATAAAATGTAAAGTGTTATAGTTATAATTAAATAGAACAATCCCCATTATCATATATAAAAACAAAATATAAAATTTAGAACACCTTTGATAGCTATATGTGAGAAATAAAAATATATAAAAAAAAAAGCTCGAAGCATCTCTGTCATTTCTAATAGCTAGAGATGACGAAAACACTTTTTGATTTACTAATATTTAGCAATTTTATTATTAATTATCTCGATAATTATGTTTTCTTTTTATTGTATAACGAAACTAAAGTTTTTAATTAAAAAGATTTATATTTTGGCACATTAAATGCTTCGCTATAAATAAATAAGCATAAAATTATATTTTTAGGAAGAAAAGCTCACATCCTTATTATAGTGTGTATCTACCAGTATATTAATATATCCGTGTGATAGAAGATATGGCAAAGAAATAGTGGTGTAAGCAGTTACTCATTAAAGAAAAACTTTACTTTTCATTGAGAAATTGTTTAATTTTCTTTGCCGAATTCTATATTAAAAGTTTATTTAATCTAAGACTTTCGGCCCTTTTTTTTATCTTATTAATTTGTTAATTTAAACGAGAAAGATTTAACTTTTCGTTTAATTATCAACAGTTAAAGGTTCTCTTAACGCATTTGTTTTTATAGCGTTAAATTTTTAGATTAATTGTCAATACAATACCAACGAATGCCATTTGAGATATAGAGGTAATTGTCATCATTATCGTATAGCATATTGGATCTTTCCTTAATCTGTAAATGTTTAATACGTTATTATGTGATAATATAATTTATATTCCATTTATTGAATAATGTTCATTATATGTTCATTCCAAGAAAAGAGCATACGAGTACATCATACTTATTACAGAAGGAATGAAGGAATGAGTGGGGAAAAATTGTTCCATGTATTTTTGAGTCTCTTTAAAGTGGAAAAAATAATAATTTTGGAAATGTAACTTACAGTTCTTTAAAACTTATAAGATTCTAACAACAGGAAGCTCCAAATTTAACTTTAAATTTCATAGAAAGATATTTGTACAGAAAAATGTCAAAAGCCAGAATACGAGATTGCTAATAAAGAACTGAATTAATTATAGCAAGATGAATAAATAATCGGGCTTTGAGAATGTTCTCCACTTTTTCTGAAAAACTCTCTCGCTTTTAATCATTCAACTAGCAATTGCGTTTGTTGGTAACTATTGTTTCTGCGAAAGCCCATTTGAAGTGTAAAGCTATTTTTTATGAGTGCAGTGGATGTATATGAGAAGTATGCGGATGTAATGAGTGCTACAATTATGTTTTAGAATTGAAAGATAATTTTTAGCTAAAAAAAATTTCTAAAACATTTTTGAAAAAAGTCTGAGAAATTTATATAGAATAATTAGGGTTAGGAATAATTTTAAAATATTTATCAACATTTTTTTATTTATACTTATTGATAAAAAAGTACAAATTAAACAGCACATTAGTTCTTGAATTGCTTCAAAAAGTAATTATAGCAATAAAAGCAATTGAATTTGAAAATAACATATTTCTCTCTTTTCTATTTCTTTAGGGAAAAATAAGCAAAAAAATTAATTATGTAATGCTTCTGAAAAATAAATTTCTATGAGAAAAATGAATTTAGTACTTCACATTCATAAGAAACTATTATAACGTGTATTTCTTAATTCATCATTCTACATTATAGACTTTGATGCGAATAATAGAACTTGAATTATGCAATTTTCTTGATGATAGATGGCAGCACAAGCAAGTAGAGTAAAAACATTTCTTGTATGTAATGTAGATGGCAGCACGACATAAAAGGTAGAAAAATGTTTAAAATAACATTTCTTAACAAAGTAACATTCAAAATAATTTTCAAATGATTTTACTTTTCGTTAGGAAAAAAATTATGAAACTGAAGGTTATGTACCTTTGTTGAAATGGAAAAAAGGTCGAGTACCATTTGATATCTCGCGAGATGTCCGTAAGTATTTATAATTTTTTACTTCTATAGTATAGCTGGAATAAGAAATTTCGTGAAAATCTCCATGTTTTTTGCTTATTGATGAATATACATATCACAGGAAACTATTAAGAGATGCACCACAACAAAGAAAAATGAATAAATTTTTTAAAAAAAAAGCTAAAGCAATGCATGGAAGGAATATCCATTTAGTTAGGCGCAAAAAAAAAAAAAAAAAAACAGTTTTAATAAATTTTTAAGGGAAATTAACTGTAGGTTTTTTTTACACTAAAAAACAAAATTTAAGTGACCAAAGCAATGGAATCTTTAGTACCGAAGAATATAAATTGTAAAGTGAGAAACTGAAACATATTTTTGTTTGATGTAAGACTAAAGGGGAAAAAGTACGCATTTTAAAAATAATTTGTCCTTACATATAAAATATTTTTAAAAGTATACTTATTATGGTTTTAGCTGTGAGGCAAAGAAAAAATATATAGCTGTTTGAGAATTTTTAACTTTACTAAATTCAGATGAAAAGGATTGCCCAAAATATAACTAGGAAATAATTACTAACATTCTTTTTTGACAAACATTTAGTTTCCATAATATCTGACACCTAAAAAATATTAATATCCCTCAGTGATTTAAAGCGAAACTTATTCAAAAAAAATCTGTATTCAAATGAAATTACCCAAAGAAAATTAAAGACATCGAATACATGCATTTTCAATTAAATACCTTTACAAGCTAGTCCTGAGAAAATTAGTGTGATCTTTTAAATGTTTAAAAAATAGTGAGGAAGACCTTGATTTAATTATAAGAAATATTCATTTGTTCACGAAAATTCAAGCATAATAATTAAAGTACATTTATGTATAGAGTAAAGTATATACAAATTTTATTTCAAATATAAAAATCAAAATATAAATTGATCTGGGTGTTCAAGTTACATGCGCACAAACATGACAATATTTCCACAAAGTAAATTATTTCATTTATTTTATTCCGAACAGTAATTTCAAGTAAATGGGATTTTTTTTTTTTTTTTTTGGAAGGATCATCAAAACTTTATGATTTCTTGAAAATTGTAAAACGTACAAAAAATTATAAATTATCTTTATTTATAGAATGTATTTTTAAAATTCTTTATGATTTGCACTATGAAAACTATTAGGAAATATATAACGATCGAAATATAAATAATGTCTTTAACAAAGCGAGCTTTGCATATTTAATACCTTTGGGGAAATTATTTGATTTTTTCGAATTTTGATGAGTAAATATAATCTAAATATATAGGTGATCAGATATATGATCATTCTTAATTTTGAATGTTATAATATTTGTGTGGTTTTCATTTCATGTACTAAATTATCTTTTACCAAAAGCAAATGTAGTTTGGTCTGAATTGAATACAGTTATCAGATTTATAGTTAATAATATATTCTTTTGAAAGATGAAAATATATAAAATTTTCATTGCTTGCATAAGTTTCATATGTGGTAGCTGCTATTGATAAATGTTTATATTGCTTAATAGTTATAAGTTAATGCATGCGTCACTCATATATATATTATATTCTTTCTTTCGTTGTTACTAATAAAATAATCATTTGTAATTTCGTTACAATAAATTACGAATAACATAAATCATTAAACTAAATTGATGATTCGCGTTTTATACAATTTTTTGCATTGTGAAGGACAAATTAAGTAATGCCAAAGGTGAGATTTAACCAGTTCACACCGTTTCCATAGACCCAATACATAATTTTTGTTCATAATTTTATAATATATATAACGTTTTACATCACCTATTCAGAAAATTTTAAAATTTAAAATTAAACAAAAAGGTTTGATTTCTAGTATAGGGTAGAGAAAGGTTTTTTTTTTTTTGTTTTAATTGTAAAATTTTGTATTTTTATACATTACATCTAATTTGTTTTTTACACTTTCATTCAATAGCACCAAATATGACGAAGGTTATTTTAAATGCTATTACATGTTGGAATAAGGACTTCTTAAACTGCATCGAATGGGTTCCACGTCAGAAGGAGAGGGACTTTGTATACTTTGTGAAAGGTTCATTGTGAGTAAATTTAATTTTTTTCATTGATTGATACTTTAGTGGTTACAAATCCGAGTGTATTCTCAATAATTATTGCATAAGTTGATTGAAATAGTACCCATGAGTAATATTTCGTTGGTCCGCTGCAGGTTCTTAATTTCATTTCTGAAGATTTCATTCACTACCAGATACACAATCAAGTAGTCCAAGTTTAGTGGGTAAAGTTTTTATTTATTGTTAACAGACACACAACACAGACAATTAATACAATATTCGAAACTCACTAACACTAAACATTTAACTGTTGTTTCTTGCCATTTTTGTTCATCATGCTACAGGTCGTAGCCGCCATTCTTTTTCTCTCTTCACTTCAGCAATAGTCATATTTCCACAGTTTGGTGGCGTGGCAAGCAGAACGGAACATTCTTCCTCAGTTCGGTGGCGTGGCAGGTAGCAGAATGGAACAGTCGTGATGCATGGATATTATTGTAATTATCTTTAGTGATCTGCGTACGCACGTTCTTCAATTTCAGAAATGACTTCGGATAATTGTTTTGAAATTGTGTAACATCAAGAATATGATGGACTCAGAGGTATTAAAATTTTTTTAGGATAAGTAACAGTTTTTTTTTTTTAGTCCGGCGAATCTTTCATCATGTTAAGAATGAGAAATGGGTATGGATATTTGGAATGGGAAATGTAGAGTTGTCCATTGTTTGTTTTCCCTTTTTTTTTAACAAAGTCTCAATGCTTATGATTTCTTTCGCATCTGAAAAAATTTTGTCACCTTAATTTTTCGTTCTCTTCTTCGCCTTCTTTGAAGCAAACCATTATTTTGATTGTGATTTTGTTTCCAATATGTAATAATGAATCCAGGTCTCACTGATAACAACAATTGAACGCAAAATAATGACATAATGTTGTTGGAGCACTAGTCAAAAACTAAACAATGAATCAGTACCAAACTGGATTTGGAGCCATTTAACAGATGGTAGTAATCAATGGTAACATCACATTGCCTTAACAGTATCATCTGTATTCAAAAACAGGTATTTCTTTAAATTCCTTCATATACTATAAGCAAGCGACACTTTTTTTGTTCTTCATTCTGTTACTATATGTTTCAGCTGCGCAGCACGTTAGAGTAGCACACATTAGGGGTAAACATTACCTGAAAGAGTGGAAATCGTTTGAGTTCCAAAAGACAAAATCATTTTTGCTGAATTCTGCTCGATTGCGAGCATCGTGTTTTGAATTTCGAATATAAGTGAAACTCATTCGAAACATCTCATCATCTTTATACTTTTTGTGAAAAAAATATTGTTCAGACCTCATATAAGGTTTGTCTATTAAATAACGAGCCTGACGCTGTAGAACAGTTCATTTCAATGCCATAGATATTTAATTATTATTACCTTCAATACATCCTCTCTTCTATCCCTACAACGCTTCATGTGAATCTTCCATTGTTCGAAACAGTGCACGAAGTCTTCTGTCAATTCCTTTAGAACTCGTGCCGCTTTTTCTTTCACAGCCTCAACGGACCCAAATCTTGATCGTTTTAATACAGATTTCGCCTTAACAAATAGATAAAAGTCACATGGTGCAAGATCTAGCGAATAAGGCGGATGGTCTAACACTGGGATGCTGTACTTGGGTAGAAATCTTTTGACAGACAATGTGGAATGAGCCGCCGCATTGTCGTCCAGGAAAATTTGCCTTACGGATTCTTTGTCAATTCCTGCAGTCTCAGAAGTCGCAATAATACTTAACCGACGGTCAGATCAAATCAGATTACCAATTGTTTCGATATTTTTATCTATTTTTGACGTGGAGGGGCGATCCGGGCGGCAATCATCTTCAACGTCTTCTCGGCCATCATGAAAACTGTTTTATCACATGTTTTATCGCTAATGAATGTTTATCACATGTTTTTGAGTAGTTTCTCAAAAACATGTGATAAACATTCATTGCCGTACACTTTTTTTCAATAAATTATAAGTTTCACTAGCTGTTTTTCCAGGTTTCTGTGAAATTTTATATGATTTCGTTGCTCACTTTTCATTTTCCCGGTGAAACAACATATATATATATATATATATATATATATATATAATGCGAACGAAAGCTACTGGCATACGGATTTGTTAACAGAAACGAGAGGCACTGCGTTCGAAAGAGGAGGTTTCACTCTAAACAGCTCACAGTAGCTGGCGTTTGGCACATGTATATTTCTTCTGTAGCAAGGTCAGTTTTGTTCTTTTTTGCCACCCATTGTATATGAAGGGTCAATATTCCAGCTGTTAAATGCATATTTTGGTAAAAAATTTAAGTGATCTGTGCTTTTTAAACGTAACTGCAATTCTTATATTAAGATATTGATAAACGTTAATTGGTGGTCATTATATTTGAATTAATTATTTGTTATGAATTTCTTACCTATGGTCTTATTACAATGTGTTGAAAATAGGTGGACATAATTTTTTTTTCTGTGTACTTCTTAGGAAGTTTAAGTCTTAATTATTAACTTATAACTTAATTATAACGTAATAATAGGATATTTAACTTTCTATAGATCCTGCTTTTGTTTAATATTTAAATAAAGAATTGTTATGATTGCGTTTCTTATTTATCTATCTTTCCTAGATTTGTGTATTTATTTCAATATCTTTATATCTCAATAAAATACTCTTTTCATTGCTTCGAAATTTTTTGCTAGTACACTATGGAAAGACACTATTGTTTAACATTTAAATCCTTGAATATTTTTATATCTTCTCTTTGAATTTAATTATGATACTTTAATGTGTCTTATTTTTAAGTAATAGTTATTCGTAAGCCAGTATAGGCAAATCGGTATTAATTTTTAAGAAATACAAATATTTGATGGGATATAAAATTTGAAATGAATTCAAGTGTTTAATATAATCATTGTAAACTCCATCAAGATTAATTTTAAATGCAAAACTGCAAGGCAGTATTAGAACAGAAAAATACAACTACATTATTCATAGCAGAAATGAAGCAGAAAAAATTAATTAAAGAAATTATACTGATTATTACGTCACTTACATTTTAAAAGGTTTTTTACACCCAAACCATAACATATCTATATACATTTCATTAGAAAAATGAAATTGCTTTCAATCATCTTTAATTTTAAAATTTTTTAAAATGATTCACACTTAAAGGAAAGTGATGTTGCTTTACAAAAGGTTATGCAATTACAAGAATAACTCATATTTTAGCTTCATAATTTTATAATTAAAATTTCATTTTTATTTCACAGCTGTCATTCAGATATTGGGAGAATGAAACGCATGCAGCTGATAGTATTAAATGAAGCAAATTGTAATGAAAAAGGATTTATTCTACATGAAATGATGCATTCAGTCGGATTCACTCACGAGCACAACAGACCAGACAGAGATAATTACATCAAAATATTGTTCTTAAACATCCCATTGGGTAAGAAAACCATCTGTCACACATTATGTTATTTTATATATATTTTCTTCTATAGTACATACAAGGGTATTCGGAATGACATACGATATTTTAAAATAGCATGATGAGAAGATATCGTAAAATTTTAAATGTTATTAAAAATAATAGAGATCGAAATAGAAACTTAATTTTTACTTGTTATTCTTAAAAATTTTCTACATAGTCACCATCCAGAGTTATAAGTTTTCCCCAGAGTTTCTTGACATTTCGAAGGATGTCATTATAGAATTCAGTCTGTTGCGTTAGAGTCCATTGTTTCACCTCTTGAATGATGTCATTTGTGTTTTTGAATCTCCCACCACGTAATGGCGTTTTGAACTCTGGTAATAACATAAAGTCGCTTGGGGCTAGATCGGGAATATAAGGTGGATGTGGTAAAACTTCAGGCTCATCATTTTGATTCTTCAACCACATCTTGAACTGATTGAACGAGGGCATTGTCGGCGGCTTTTGGTGAACATACCCTGACGTTTCTTGATCAGAACATCATGCAATTTCTTCACCAGTGTGTGGTAATAAGTACCATTGATGGTCTAATCATTCTTCAAGTAGTCTGTTAAGAATTCCGAAGACAGACAGCATGACTGTACCAATCAGACTTCTTTTCTTTAACCTTCTTGAAGAGAGATGAGTCGCTGTGCTTCCACTCCTTGATCATCTCTTTGGTCTCTAGATCATATTGATAGAACCAAGATTCGTTCATAATTAGTAGGAGACCAAAAATAATATTCTCTTTCTCCAAAAGATCAATATATCCCTAACAATACCACCGTGTTTGCTTCTGAAAAGGAGTCAGCGATCGTAGAACCCAACGTGCTGAGACCTATGACATGTGCAGTTTTTCGTGAAATTTTTTCTTCACACTGCCGTTACTGAGAACCTCTCATCCATGACGATTAGGATCGTTGCTCTTCGGTCTAATAGTATAAAATCCCCTAATTTCTTCATTGAGGTGACATAGAGCATGAGAGATGAACTTCAATTTCTTGTATCATCTGTGAGGGAGACGTGGCCAGTATGAAAATATTTTTTCACCCCATAACAGTGTCATATGACAGGCTACGATTTTCATAAACAGCTATAATTATGTCTCAGATTTTCCGGGCATTGTAACATTTCAGCCTAATTGCGAGCCTCTATCTTCTCAATTTTGTGGATTTCTTCATTACATACCTTTTTAAAACCAAATATGCATTAATAGTTGTACATAAGGATGAATTCATACGCGCCTGATATTATCCTGATATCTCGATTATTTCTTAATTATAATTAAAACTTTACGATATTTCCTCTTAAATTCGTTTTTAAGCATACATTTATCAAACGGTTTTAACATAAAAACAAACTTAAACATTTTCAAATTTTCTTGGGTTGGTAGCTCTACGATAGTTGTATTAGAGCTAGTATCGTAATAACTTAAACGAAATCTGTAAATTCGGTCCATTGCGCATGTCCTTTATGTTTCGAAATGGCAATAGTTATACTTACAATAGCATTCCTAAATGTTATCACTAAATTGAAAAAAACATGTAGTTTTTGTAAAGGGAAAAGTATAGGACTGGCAAATGTTAATAACGAGAAAGTAAAACTAGGATATTCTCCGCGTATTCCGAGGAAGTCATGCAGAACATTTACAATGTTTAAGTTTTCTATCATTTTAAACTTGTTCTGTTAAATATTTGTTTAAAAATGTGTTGAGCCTATTATATATTTTAAAATACCGTACATCATTTTGTAGAACCATATGTATAGTTAGAAGCAATATAATGTAGTACAATTCTAATGTAATATTATATTTGAAGGACATCAAATTAGATAGCAATAACATTACAACACACAGCAATAATTTAACTACTTATAGAAAGTATATTCTATCTTAAATTTTGGAAATATTTAATTCTGAAAGGATTAAGAGACAATGTCAAATATTTTAGATGTAAATTCATGGCTCCCAATAAATCGAATCCCTTATTTACAGATTGGGATCCAGAATCCTTAATCCATGAAATATATTTTGTAAAATGGTACAACTACCGAATTTGGGATTCAACGTTCTCATTTAGGTTATACCGAAATTTGGAAACGAAGAGTAAAAACTCGAAGTGAAATCCCGTTGTCTAACGATCGTGACTTCATAGTATGTGCGTTTTTTTACCATTATACCTACATGAAACTCTATCGGAATTTGAATTCAACTATATTCCGTGGTAGTTGAGTGACCATTAATGTTCAAGTCCAGATGAGAGATCTAGTTTTGGTTCATTGAAAATCCCATGAAATGCTCTATATGCAATCGGCGTTGTAACTTGGGGGCGACCTGTACTGTAACGTCTACTGACATTTCCATCATTTTGGAATCGTTGTCAATGCCTAGAGATCACACTTTGGGTGATTCCAAGTTCCTCGGATACTTCATCTGAGTGCGCCCACATTCCAGGCGTCAGATAATTCTACAACGTAAAAAATTCTTCACGCGCGTTCTTTGTGTCATAACTATTCGGTTGTGGCACTGACGACTTACAGAACACTTGAGAACATCTTTATTTCTTTGCTGCCATTCCTCATATACACCTCTCACACGATATCGTCAATGCGACGTTCTATCGATGTCGTCTGATGGTTTTCTGGAATTTGCATATTATTCTTGAAGATGCGTGCAATAGTTCTGTAGGTGAAATGTTTACTTTTAAAGTTCGATTTCCATGTGATTCTGAATTATCCTTTATTTATGGACATGAGTGTATGTCTGTTGATAATTTTCATTCAGATTAAATCTCTTTGTATAAATTGAATAACCTAATGTTTGCCCTACAAATTTTAAATCTATATTAATTTAATGCATGTTAATGCTTTACAAGTAATTACCAAGTCAGTAAGAACTTGATAATACGATTTGGTGTGAATCTTTTTATCGCCATGACCCCTATATATAACTTTAAAAAGACATGTAAAACATTTGTGAATTATAAAATTCGCATTCTTTTAATTCATGTATTGTTTATTATTATGCCTTTTAAATTATTGAAACATACAATGCAAAAAAACACAAATACTATTCTTTTTGCAATTATCTAAATTATAAGTACATGCATAATGTGGTCCTGTGCTTTACTGATAAAATTTCAGGAAGTCACATGACAAACATCTTTCGCTAAGCATATCACAATCGCCCATTCATTTAATTAGAAAAAATTACATTGTAATATAATCTTTGCAATATAAACTAAGGGGGGGAAACCTTACTTATTTATGGATTGGTTCTAGTAATCACTGTAACTGCTCAAAAAGACTTCAAATGAAATTTTCTCACTTATTACACCGGTGAATGACTGATTATTTGCATTTTTTTCTCGTTGATTCCTAATGTGACGTTGCTCTTGGTTGCTGTAACAGCGATTCTTACTAAGAAATCTTCCAAGGAACTCACAAGTGTATTTTATACTATCGTTCTGAAGGGGCTCCAAAAGTAGAAATCTCATGGATTAAGATAATAAAAATTGCTAAAAATCTCTCCATCTTCTGTTTTAAATTATTGACTATATTTTACAAGAACGGTTCAAACTAGTCACCTCATTAGTTCGGAAATGTTAACTCCCCTAATATTCTTCTCTGTCGTAACTTATTAAAAAAAGTAAAAACGATCAGTGGACATTGATCATGTTTTCTGTTTTTAAGAAGTTTACTAGTAGGGCGTCCTTTATATCCCAAAAAATTGTTGCTGTAACTTTTACAGTCGATGAGAACGTCTTAGCGTTCTTTGAAGCTGATCTCCAGTAGTAATCCGCTGCTTTGATTATTGCTTTGTTTTTTGGCGTATAACGATGAATCCAGGTCTCATGGATGAAAACAACTCCACTCGCGCAAACGACGGGGTAGCAATCAAAACTAACAAATGAATTAGGGCAATATGTTTGGTACCATTTAACGGATAGCAACACACAATGGTGACACCAATTAGCCTTAGTAATGCCCTCAGCGTTACAAACAGGTACTTTTTTGTACTACCTTGTATCAGGAAACTATTTTTCTGATTGAATAAATACTTAGTCATCATAGCTTATATAACAAAAGCATATTTGTCCTGATAAGTACTTTTGATTTTGCCTATAGAGTTCAAGATTATTCTGAATAGTATATGCTTTAGGATTAACTTACATTATTCATTAAAATTAATTTCACATGCATTGTTTCATTTTCTTTTCAGAATGGCGGAAGCAATACGAACGTGAATCCTTACCTATCATGGAAAAATTGGGGCCATACGATTATTATTCACTTATGCATTACGAAATGCAAAGCCCCGACAGAAATAAACCAGCTTTTCAAGTTATTCAAGAAGGTGTAGATATTTCTAAAATTGGTCAAAGAAAAGCTCTTTCAAAAATAGACAAACTGAAAGTGAAACGTTTATATTGTCCATCACATTTAATGGTGTGATAAAAAATGTGAAGAATATATAAGAAAATTTTAGAAGTTATTTTTAAAGTACTTTATTCGATATTCTTCTCGAATTAATCAGAAAAAAATAAGAAAATTATGAATGATTGTATTTTTAAATAGAATAAATCTTTGTTTCTAAACTATGATATAAAGAAAATTAAGTAATTTATCATTAATGATTCATTGTTTTCAAATGTGATAATTAGTTTGTAGAAATATTTTCACTTAAAATATTGGCTCAATTTATACTTGAGTACAGAATTAAAATGTGTACCTTTAAGTACACATTTTATTAGTTGTACCTTAAGTTGGTTGGTTTTCTTAACGTCGCTCTAGAAGCAAAGTGACAGCTATTGGCGACGGACATCGTAATTTTGACTCGATCAAGTAACGACCTTAAGTAGTGAGTAGACAGTAAAAAAAAGAAGCAAGAAAAAAAAATTATAGTTACCAAAAAGGATTATGTGAGAAAATATTATGGTACACATTTCTTATAGAAAAAATATTTTTAATATTAGACTTTATGCTCTTTTTATAAACATTTCGCAAAATGCAAATAAGTAGTAAGTCTTACAGGGAATTTCATTTCGAAAATTTATTTTACGTGACAAAAATTATTACTAGAACTAAAACAAATGTTAAAATATGAGTTTTAACAGTTCGAAAAAATTCTTCTGTGCAAAGTTTTGCAAAGAACGGATTTAGCCACCAAAGATGCTAACGTTTTTAAAAAAATAATTATTATTCAAATATTCCATAAAAACGTCCGTTAGTGTTAAATTCTAAGAAGTTTTTATAATCATTACCCGCAAAATAACTCTGTTTTGAATTATTATCTATAAATTCTAAAATAAAGTGACTGTTTCTTTGTATATTACTGCATTCTTTATTCTATTGCCGTCTTCTCCTTACATTCTAAACACAAAAACATCTACAGCACAAGAATAATGCTAACTTTTGATAGCAAAAAGAATAAAACAAATGATTATAACATAAAAATCCTGTTATTCAATTAAATATTATATCTAAAGCAAACTAAATAAAATATTGAAGTGGACAATAATATTATTTTTAGGAATAAAATTAAAGCAAATGATAAATTATTAAATTGAATACATTTTAAGCTGAATATAATTATTGCTGCCGTGAAATGAAAATAAAACAAATCTTTACTTTACAATATATTCTTAACACTGTGACGTTGGTCTATTCGTGAGTTTTTCACTAACTTCTGGGACTTTTTACAACTTGAATTGCCTAAAATTAAAACTTTTTACTCCCCAAATTAAATGTGATCACGTTAATTTGATGAAGTGAATTAGAGATAATGATATAGAAGCCATATAGACTGGACGAGATGAGAAACACATGATAAATATTTGTAAATTGGAAGCTATTTTTTGTACTTAATCATTTGTAACAAAATTGGTTAGAAGTAACTCCTAGTTAGAGTAATAGGAGTCGAGTCTGTTACATTCAAAAAGTGTCTCAATCTGTGCGAGAGTGTTAGTAAGCTAAGACTTTAATTTTTAATTACAAATTAGGATTGAAAGGAGTTGTAGTGGATTCAATTGAGTGCAATTTTGCATATTCCGAGAAGATCATAATAAACTGAGTTGTATTTTTTCTGACGTCTCTTTAATTATATTTGTGAACTTATTGACTATTTCATTAAATTTTAAGAGATCTGTGCAGTTAAATAATGAAGGGTGGACGGCACAACACTAATATTTCATTGAGGCGATTATAATTCAAAATGAAACTACTTTGAATCGATTTGAAGAAATCAAATTAGATTAAACAAGTCACGTACTTTCAACACCTTATTTTGAAAAATGGTCAAGGATTACATTTTGTGGTTGTTCGAAAGCAGAAATTTCTTAATTTCTTTTGTGGCTGAAAAAGCTTAACAAAAAGAGACTGAATTTATATCTTCTCTGAGGAAGATACAATACAGCATTCAGGGGCGACTTATTGATTTTATAAAATCATTGTATTCAGAAATCGATTTAACATTGTAATCGTCGGTCAGTAATGTAACCAGAAAAGTTTTATATATTTGGATGATGTCTGTGTGTTAAATAATATGTTAATTATTATGATTATTATTATATTTATTCAATTTTTCAATTACATACACATAGATATAAGATAAATATAAATCTTATTAATATCTCACAGTATAACTTTCAATAATAAATTGTATTTAAATTGAATCAATTATTTAACGTTGTTTTACCATTATTTCATAGTACATTTATGATATGATTGTGCGTTTTATTACATTTCTGATTATTATAATAATATATCGCTAAAATTCCGCGCAGTTCATGAAAGACAATATAATGAAGGATACATTAATATTCTTACAATCGCTTCGAGGAAATATCCTTTTATTTAAGGTCAAAATCTAAAGTTTTTTTTACAGAAAAAAATTCTCAGAAATTCAATTATAGTATATTTCCGCAAAAAATAACAACTTTTAAATTAGACGAGGTATACATTTTTGTCAGTCTTACAGTTTTAGCATATATCTGTTCTATAAGACGATCCCCAAACTACCCACTGCTTATTAATTTGGATTACTCAGATCAAAATCTGGAACAAAATTTATTTTTTTGTATCTGGAAGCACTGTGGCTATAGAATTACGTAGCCCAGTGTTCATGTCATAAACTCGCAGACGGGGTTCTTCTGTCGAGTCGTGGGTTCGAATCCTCAAACAACGAAAGACCCGACTTATATTTGGAAAAATGTACGTTAAATCACTAAAAGGTCCAAGGATTCTCTTCGGCATGGTAAGGAAGTTTGGAGATGCTTCAAATACCATACTTGTCACTTGATCAAGGCTCAAAATTACGAGGTCCGTTACCAATAACTATCGTGTGGCATCTATGCGCGACATCAGTAAAAAAATCAATCAATCTAACAAGTTTATTTCTTAATATGGCATCGCTACCAATAGAAGCAGGAGCAGAATCATGAACTCACACGTACTTCTAACAATTCCTTCAAAAAGTGTAGGATTTCTAATGTTATGGATGGTACTTAAAATGATTTGTAGTGGGATACGGATGACGAAACGGAAATCCACTCGCTACGTATAGTATGGAACACGTATGATGAGTTTCTCAACAACAAAAGTGAGGATGTACTTGATAAACGATTTGCTTTTGAGGATAATGATTTTAAATACATTGGTGAACAATTTTTTTGTTTTAATAGCCATCCAAGGGGCTATTGTTTTCTATTCCCTATAAATGTTGTACATGACCACTTTTCAAAAAATTTCTTGTTTTTGCGTATATTTTTGATGTCTGCTTTCACCAGTAACGAATTTAATTTTCAAAAATACTTCATAATAAATTTTTCCTGAATTTCTTATTTGATTGAAATAATATATATGTCTGATACCTGCTTTTACCACTAATGAACTCAATTTTCAAAAATATGTAATAAATTTCCCCCAATTTTTTTTTTTTTTTTTTTTTTTTTTTTTTTGGTTGAAGCGAAACATATATCAAAATTAAGTATTTGATTTACTGATCGATTTATGTATTATCTGAAATCATATGTAAACTGGAATCAAGATATGACTGAAAATGAATAACATTATTCAGAATTTTAAGCTGTGAGGTAGGCTGTTTTTGTCTCAAGAATGTCAAACAACGTCTTTTTAATTTGGCTAGCTTCTAATAATGTTTTGGGGAATCAAATGATTTTAATATTGGTTAATATTGGTTTTCAGATACTTAGAAGCCAATTTTGAGAAATGCGTTCTGTTAATTAAATGCAAATATTACCGCAAATGTTTGATACTTGTTTATTTTCGTTCGTTCGACTCATTGTATCTTCTAAGACTAAAGGTCATTATCTAGCTTAAAATTCATAATCCAAACTAAAACTCCATTTGCAGACAGGAAATTTTATTGTTACTGTCATACACTAATGAAATTATAATATGTATCTACTAACGTTTATCACCAGTGTTCTTAATAATTTAGAAGCATTCTATAGACACACAATTTTCAGATCTAAAGCTGAAAATTTATATATCTCTTCAGATAAGGAACAAAAAAAATCAGTGAAACCTATTTTATGCAAAGTTTTACGATCAGAAACATTTAATGAGACATAAAAAGGCCACATTCATGAAAAAGAATTTTTTTATTTAAAAAAATGCTTATTCAAATATTTTGCAAAGCTATATTTTTTCTTTCTATTCATGATGCAATTTAAAAGTCTATGTGCTAAAATTCCTCTCATTTTACATATAAATATGAGTTAACATTTTATTAAAATTTAATTTCGCATTTTAAGCCACAAGGTTGCGGTTAAAGGTACTTCGAAGAATACTTTTTTTCAAATTAACATAAATTTAGCATTCAAATGCACATATTATGACATTAACAAGGAACTTCAAAATCAGAAAAATACTCAAGAAAAGTTTTGTTAGAGTATATTTTTACTGTCTAAAATGCATATTATATATGAATATAAGCAAAAATGAAGAAATTCCAAATTTTCAAAAATGAAGAATTTGGTAACTCAAAAGAAAATTAATAGATTGACATTTTGTAGGGTGAATAATACAGAATATAATCTTATCTAGGAATAGATTATCATTTTGATAATATAGCCCTTTATGTAGGAAACTATGGTAGTTCAAGTTCTGAAAGCTGAAATTTTCTTTAAAAGCTATTGTAATTTTCGCTTTATTGCAATTTTAGAAAGACTTCTGACCAATATAAAATATCAAGAATAGTCTATTCTATGTATGTGAAACACAGTCACATACGTACTCTCTCTCTCTCACTCACTCACTCTCACACACACACACACACACATATATATATATATATATATATATATATATATATATCAGGTTTATTGATGCATAATATTTTGAGTTTTTGTGTTTTGCGCTAATGAAAAAAATCGTTTTTACAGCCATTCCAGTCAGAGGAATTCATGATCAAGTAATTTATTAAAACAGCTTTAACTCAACTTCTAATTAAGATAAAAACAGAATTTAAACAGATTTTTAAAGATGAAAGTTTTAAATTTAATATATATATTCAAAAACTAAAAACTTTGATACCTTAACCAAAAATTGTGTTCAGAAGATGTACTGTCAATTTAAATGTACGAGAACACTCAAAGATGTTTTGTAAGTTTATAAAAAATCCTTTTTTGTAAGATAAAACATATATTGCGATTATTCATACTCTATTTTATGAAGATTGAATACATATTGCAGAATTTAGCATTTTATGACTTATGTTCTTATAAGCCCATCTTCACTTTTGCTGTATCTAACCATGTAAGAAACATTGTCTTCGATTAATTTAAAGAACAGTACCTAAACTCGGAAACTGTTTTTCGGGCATGAAATTCCTTTAAATATTAACGCAAATATTAGTATGAATTTCCAATATTTATGAAGTTGTACATGATTATAACACATTCAGGTATAAATTTTCCACTTCAAAGTATAAAGTTAAATTTTATTTGACATTAATACATTAGAGAAGAATTTTGGAATATATTTTGAATAGAGGGGGGGGGATACTATTTGTTTCCCGAAAAACGTGTGACTTTGGGCTGTTCACGATTTTCTCTTCCTCATGTATTTTATAGTACGTAGGTCAGTCAGAAAGTTAGTTTCACTACTTCGTAAAAAGCTTCGGTTACAGACTATTTTGATTAAACTGTGAGGCAACACTTCAGATATTTATCTTTATCGTGTGACGCAGCAGTTTTTGCGAAAGTATTTCAGTTTTTCTGATAATCAGTTGTAAACACGTCTCCACAGCAGCAAGTGGCGTCCCAATTGGGAATGCGTGCAGTGATTCGTTTTTTTGTGGGCAAAAAGGTGTAATTACGCTGAAATTTATCGGCAGTTGTATGAAGTGTAAGACGAAAATGTTATATCACATCAAGCAATCACGAAATGGTGCAACATGTTTGCGAACTGACGTACATATATTGACGACGCTGAGCGCGAAGGAAGACCATCAACTGCGACTAATTCTGAAATCGCAGCTCGCGTGCAGCAAAACAAACGAGAAGACTACTGAAACATTTTAGGTGGGAAGTGTGGGATCATCCTCCTTACAGCCCAGTCCTTTTACCTTGTGACTTTCATGTTTTTGTTCCCATGAAGGAAGAACTTTCAGAGCGACGATACAACTCGCATTACGTGGTGAAAGCTAAACCCCAAGAATGGTTATCGGGCATTGGATCGGGTTTCTTTGCAGAAGGCACCGAAAAACTTTTACCACGCCTCGACAAGTGCTTAAATAATGGAATTAATTACTTTAAAAATAGATTTTGACTGGAATATTAAGATACAAATAAAGTTATTATAAATTTTGCGTCTTGTTTTGTTTTATAAAGCAGTGCAACTAACTTTTTGACTGACCTTCGTAATATGAATTGCATATAAATTCAATTTTTTCCCAACCCAGTTCAAACGTGATTACGTAAATTAAATGAAGGTAAGTAGTACAGTGAATTGAATTAGAGATGATAATATATAAATGAATTTTAATTGAAAAATAATGGGGTTGATGGAAGAAAACGTTAGACTGATAAATATTTTTAAGTTTGTATTAAAGCATCGTAATTAATATTTTGAGCAAAGGGAACCTTAGTAAAAGTACCGAAATAAAAGTTGGCTGTTTGGGAGAAGTAATTGAATCAGAACGAGTGAATTGGTATAGAAAGACTTTATTAGTTTATCTTAATTTAGAATTGTCGATTGAGTGGGGTTCGAGAGAAAGCGACCTTACATATTCTTCAATGATTAAAAAAGTATTTTATCTTGCTCTCATGTATATTTAATTAGAGTCTAATAATTATTGACTATGCTATTAGAAGGGAAGGTATCAGGAGAATTAAATAACATAGGATGGTCGTCACAAATTTTCTTACTTTTTATTATTAGAGAAAATATTCTTAGTTACTAAAGTAATATTTATTAAAATTATACCGAGTTATTTCACGTATTTTCTTTCAACTAACGATTAGAGCTTTCATATGATGTTTATTCATTTAAGAACAATTTTTTGAAATTTTTTAGTGACTCAAGTAAATTATTTAGAAATATTGTACATAAATAAGATACAATTATGAAATAGCATTTATAAAGCTATCAAGAATTTAATAGTGGTAAAGAGAGTGAGAAGAAATTATCAATGAAGCATTTAAAATCGTTCCAACTGTAATAAAACTAAAGAGATTTAAGATTCGAAGTTAGTATGCAATTGAATGCAATCACTGAGTCGGACATTGCAAATACTACTGACCCCTATTATCCACTGGGACCCTATTATTCAGCAACAGTTAAATAAATACTTATTATATATTTTCTTAGTTTCGGACTGCGTATGGACTTCATCCATAGAAGTAATAGTTTAAATTTTGAGTTTTTTTCCGAATAAAATCATTTGATTCCTCTCAATGTTTTATTTTCTTTTCGTTTGCCCAATAACTATTGACTTTTTATATATTGACTAGTAATGGAGCGATCAAGTGATGGAAATAATCCCGGTCTATTAGAGAAAGAATCATTATTTTATTAACTCATTGAAATTACTATTAACTCAAACAAAGTTAACAAAAATCATTGAAATTTCACAAAATTTGCTCTACTCTGTGGAATATAATGCATCATGTATACTCTCATAAATTATTTTAGCAGTGTCATGTGTTTTCATTAGGGAGTGTTATTATATTGTACCAAAAACTAAATTTTGCAAAAATTTAGTTCTCTTTGGAAGACATAGTATTTTTTAACATTAATAAATAAACATTAATAGTAATTTTTAACATTAATAGTATTTTTTAACATAATTTAGATTGTATTTATTCACAGAAACATTTATTAAAACAGAAATATGTTAATTCACGTACATGATTCTTAAGCCCACAGTTCTTCAAAACATTTCTAGTAAATATAATGTATAAAAGTTCCCAAGTTATATTCAATTTTACTTCTACGTATTTTCTATCGAAATGAGTATTTTCAATATATTGGAGGGGGTGAACATACACTATTACTAAGTATATTACACTATTTTCTAAGTATCAAACATGATTGCGCCTTTTCATACACTCACAATTTTAAAGGAATGATTTTAAATAATATTTGTAAGCAAATGGAAATAATTGACGTTAATTAATATTCACATAATTTGTGTCAGCAAAAGACAGCATTAACATACAATAAATTTTAAAATCACACAATAATGCTATAAAACCTAAGCCAAGCAAATAATAATAATAAACATAAATATTTTTGTTTGCATTGTTTTTGGAAATATTTTGTTTGCATAAACGGAAATATTTTGTAAATATTATTTTCTAATTTTAATATGAAAATATCATCCATTTTGATTACCTAATTTCGCTTATTAGCGTACACAATAGTTCTAATTTATTAATTATAACAAAGAATCCTCATCGTGTTAATTTTTTCTCTTTTCAACATTGTATTTTTTTACACCAATCATAATATACTAACAGCTTACATGCGCGCATTAACTGCATTAACTCTCTTTCGCTCTTTACTTTCACGCGCTCGAAACGAAAAGAGAGAAAAGAGCAAAAGAGACAGATCAACGGTTAGCTCGAGTTAATTATACCAAAATATAGAAGTCCTGGAATTCTGCTCAGCTTATAAGTATATGAGGCTTGTAATACTAGCGCCCAACGTGCGATTTTACAAAAGCGAAGGTGACAGCTGCAGTTAATGAGTGCATGAAAGTTGGTTTAATTTAGTTGGGTATAACATATATTAGGTATATACAATATATATATATATATATATATTATTATTATTATTATTATTATTATTACTCTAAATTACACGGTTCATTTCTTATTACCCATTGTACTGCCAAAGCTAAAGTTCAAAATAAATGAGAATGTGTGTTTGAATGTTTAAGTTGCATTGAAAATGTTTTTCACCAGGACATTTCATTCACAGAGGAAATTTGAAATTATTGCTGGGCGCAGTCCTTAAAAATGTTTTGGAACAATTTCAAAAGAAGGAACTAATTAAGTATTATTTTAAAATTATCATAAAAAACTTTTTATTCATAATAGTATGGATAAGGATAATCATGTTTTCAATTAATGTAATAAATTTTCCTCGAATAAGTCTCTTATCTCACTTTTCTTATTCGTACACCTGTTTCTGTGTTAGCTTCTTTTGCTTCACAAAGTACTTAATTTAAGTAAGAAACCACGAATACAATTAAGAACTAGGTCCTGACAAATATCCTTTCAACTGTCCATAGATTACTTTTGAAGTAGGAGGGATGTAAGAATTGAAACTTTCAAGCTTTTGAAAAAGCTTCTTCTTCTTCTTCTTTCTTTCTTTTTTTTTTTTTTTTGAAAAAAAATTATCTTAAAACGAAATATGCGTGATTAGATTCTAGCAATGAAATTTTCTTATAAAAAGGAATTAAAATTTACTCTGATTTTTTTAAATTCCTTTTATTGAACTTATTTAGCGTATTTATGTATTAAAAATCCTTGACGTCTTTTACAGTGAAGATTCAAAATAGAAGCTTATAAAAGTTTTTTGCCCTTCATTTTTAAAAGGCTAATTAGAAAATATTTTAATATATTCATGTCATCTACACTCTTCGTTTATCCAGGAATTCACTTTTAGTTATCCATTTAAAAGTTTCTGTAATCTAACTCACACAAGCGAAGATGATTTTCTGGAGTCTATAAAATTAATAATTTTTCTAAATATTTGATTGTTGACGAAATTCAGTAAACTCCGATGATATAATAATAAGTGAAAAAATGCTAGAAAATAATTTCACTGCAATAAAACATTTCTCCTGATTATTCGAATGCTGTTTGGATTATTTATTAGTTGTTTGTACTATTGATAAAGGAATGTTTTTGTAAGATACTATTATCTATGGTCATCAAATATTGACTTTTGATTTTTTTTAAGGAAAAAAAGAGTTTGGTTTTTTGAAAATAAACAGAATATCTCACACATGCAGCAAATTATCCCAACTACATTGTATTTACCATCAAACATCGTCAATGAATATGATTATTAATTATTTTATTAAATCGAATGTGAATTTTCTGATTCGAATTTGAATATGAATGTGACTATATTGGATTTTGAATGAGAATTAGCTTATTTATTTTTAATTATCTCTTTAATGCTTCATATTGCACTAGATAAGTGTTTTAATTAAAGTAATGCGTTACCAGTTATATTACCTTCTTATACTATTTATGCAATATTAAATTTTCTTTTCGATTGCAACATACTTCCAAATTTTTTCCTTAATAAATAAATTATTTGAAATATATGTATTAATTTTGGCATTTAAAATCCCAATAAAATAGCTTTTCATTTTAATACCAATTTCCGTGTATATCATAAGTATATAAAATAAAAATATATTCTGAAATGTATATGAAATAAACCAATGTTGTATAAGAATCAATGTTTATAAAGTATTTGAAGTAGTGAAATATTGGTTTTTTTTTTTAATTATAAAAGTTTATTCAAATTTTTGGCGCTATTCATAAAATTAAATAAACCCTTGTGAATAAGAAATATAGACAATAAAACTTTTATTTAATATATCACATTTTTCAAAAATATAATTGCACAATCACGAGTAATTTACCATAAAACTCATTCAGGAGATTATTTTACCGAAAATTTGTTGTTCATTTTGAAGATTGATTGATTTTATTAACGGTGCTTTAGAAGTGACACGAGAGTTAATGGTGATGGACCTCGTGATTTTGAACCTCGGTCAAATGATAGGGATGACACCTGAGCTGGCACCCCCTGTCCTAACTTCTACGCCAATAGCGAGATTTCGAGCCTCAACATATTTCACGCGCATCATATATCACACGCTACGCGGCGGGTCTTTTGAAGCATCAAGGCTCGAACTCAAGGCTCAAGGACTCAAGGACTTGACGAAAACTGACATCTACGAACTCACGACTATGACCACTAGGCTAAGCCGGCCACTCGTCCTGAAGAATTGAGAATGCTATGTAGCAAAACATAAGATACAGAAGAAAAAAGTGCACATAAGTGCTCGGTTATAACTGAATGCTTGAAAGTTATGGAAACAAATGTTGTTCGTTTACGTTTAAATGCCAGGAAAGGTGAAGTGATCAAGATGAAAGCTGTATTTTCCAAAAATATTTTTGTACAATTACGAGCATTTTACCGCAAAACTCACTCATAATATGATTTTACTATAAATTTTGAAATGAGTTCCAGGAATTGTTGCTCATCTTGAAGAGAGGAAACGTAATGCACAAGTGACTGAATACGTAAAAAATAGTACATTGAAGAGCTCGGTTAAAGTTTAATGCTCGAATATATTCGAAACAAAATGTCATTCATGTATTTTTAAACGTCTCTAATATTCAAGTATTGATTTTACTTTATTTAGTGACAAATATGTTTTTAGTTATTGGCAAGTTTTTTAGAATTAACATCTTTACATCGATCTATGCATTCTCCAGATTTTATACCCGAGTACTATACGGTATGCTAAAGAAGGCTATATTCTTAAGATATATGTAATTATATCAAAAAACTTAAAATAAATTTTATAGATGATATGGAAAAATATAATAATCGACATAAACCTAAAAATTAAAAGTACTCTTACAATAATAATAATTGCTTCATCAAATTCACTGTTACCTAGACAAATGTAACTAAACTCATCGACAAAAAATATTACACCCAGAAGGAAGCGAAGTAAGAAATCGTTCCGTCTTTGTTATTTATGCAAAGGAATATAGATTCAAACACTACTGTGCGAATAATGTCAGCAATCGCTTATGCTGCATTTAGAACTCTTCAGGGTGTTTGGGTTTAATTTATCGATTTGAAGTTAAGTATGCCTTTGAGAAGAAAACTCCTATATTTTAATCAGTAGACGCCTTTGAGAAGAAAACTCCAATATTTTAATCAGTAGACGCCTTTGAGAAGGGTCACATCGAAAGACTGCAAGAAGACGGATGGACATTCATTCGGATCGAAAGCTATATTGGTCGTGCAGATGTTACACTTTCACGCTCTTAGCTGAATTTGATAAAAAGAATTTATCTCTCATGGCAAGTAAACTCAGACAGAGCTATATGAACTGCAATAAAGAAGATCGAAGGATTGTCTAGCACAATTCCGGACATTATGCGAACAGTGATTCCCTCTTTTCGCTACATTGTTCTAAGTTCCATTACTATTAGCATTCCATTAGTGCCTAAGTTCTATTATCATTAGCTTAAGAATTCTAATTACTATATAATAAAAACAAAAATAAACGAGTTTTAATAATTTTGCTACAATTAAATTAAAGATTTTTCTTTCGATTAAAAAAAAAAAGAATTTAGAATTTCGCTGTTTTAAATGGAAGCAATTTAGATTAATAAAATGGAAATTTTCTTATTATTAGATAAAAGTGTATTTATCCTTTGTTGAAAAACCATATTAATGACCCATACAATTTAAACTTACAAATTTAGAGAGAGATCTATGAAGTCCGAAAGATTACCGAGCATTGAACTTCCAGTTTTTTTAATGATATTTTCACATTCAATGTATGAAAAATATTTAAATAAAATAAATAAATAATGTCACATTAACATGAAATATATTAAACATTTTAATAGAAAAATTAGGATACAATGGCTAAAAACTATTGCAACTATTGCACGCCACCCCACTCAATGAAAATCGTATTGTAAAAGTCAATCCTTCCTTTAATGAAGTTCACAGACCCGTTTGTTTATATTCAACAAGTCATTTCAAGACTTTCCTAAAAAAAGAAAAACTGCATGAATTTTCACGGTACTAATATTTCAAATATGTTATATTGCTAATAAAATAAAATGTGAGGAATTTTTATTCTGAAGATTTATTTGTTTTGTGATTTAAGTGGTCGAACATTGATTAAAGAATTCTTTGATGGTTAGAAATATTTTGCATTACACTAGGTGTGTACTGACTTGTGTATTACACTAGGTATTGAAATCTACAATTATAATAAATTCAAATTATAAACCTAACGTATAAGAATAACATAACCAGTCAAATTCTGATTCTTTAATCTTTCTCATCTGAAAATCGTTACAAAAACTAAGTTTCAAGAGTGGTACAACAAAGATTAAAAATGTTCATTAATTGTTCTTAAATTCAATTATTTCAAATGTAGTTTTTTTTCTTGTCACATAACTATGTATATATATATATATATATATATATGGGGGATGCTTTTCCAACAGATTTTTGGTAAACAAAAAAAGAAACAATTTAGATTATTAATCTTCTAAATACCTAAAATGTTAAAATAAAAATTCAAAATTTAAATTTAAGTCATTTAAAATTTGCATAAGAAATTAGTTATTGATGAAAGCTTGGTTTTTTTTTTAAAAAAAAAAAAGTTCCTTTAAAAATCTTTAATAATGTCTTTTGATAATGCATATTCGAAATCTTCATTTTTATATTATTCTTTATGTAGTTTTGAGTCATTATTTAATAACGTCTCTCTTAGACAGCAAAATTAGGATTTTTTTGCGATGGACCTATTTATTTTCAACCATAGTCATGTTTTAAAGCTTCCCCTTTAATATATAACTCCTCGGAAATTTTAAGGCTTAATTAAATAGTCAATAGAGTAGCAATTCCAATCGAAGAGATGTCAGAAAATACAAATACCCTTTATTAGGTTTCTCCATTAATTATGCAAGATTGATTTCTCTCATATAACGCCTAACTTGAATCCTAACTTAAAATTAAATAATAAAGCTTTAGCTTACCAATTACCTAGCTTCGAGTGAGGCACTTTTCGAACATTATGGGTTCGGCTCCTATTGCTACTTAATCTAATCAGGAGTAACTTTTTATATTTACTCTAAGCCTTAAGCACTTCTAATTGATTTTAGTCACAGAAGATCAGTTACCGCAGTCCACTCCAATTTCTGACTTACAAACTACTATCGAATACACACAAATCAACTATTCATTTTACCATTCCGTTCTATTTCGTTTATATATCACTATTCTCAATAAATTCATCGCACTTTTTAAATTCATATAATTCATGTAATCATGTTTCATTTCATTGGATAGGAGTTGAAATTTTATGCATAAAATCAAATAGTAACCCCAGATGTTAGTTTATGGAAGATGTGTGATTGACTCAAAGTAAAAAAGTGACGAAAATTACACATGAGTAAGCACTTCACTTTCCTAAATTACACACCAGAGTCATTATTTTCAGCCTCGAGATATTTAACGTGTATTCAACATGCTACGCAATGGATATTTTGTGTAATCAGGATTCCAAACCATGACCCGATTTAAATAGCGTCTGCCACAAACTTGCGACCCTGGTTACTAGGTTACCTGAACCACTAATTTTTGGGAAGAAAAATGTCATTTTGCTACAATATGTACAATAAAAGTGAAATAAATTTAAACTTAACAAATGTAATTAACTTTTGTTTCAAAAAATATATTTTTATACCAAACAATCCTGTTTTCTTTACTTCATCGGCAACGTCATCTAAATAAAAGAAGGAAAAGAATGAGAGTTTAACATTTACTCAGTTGATATCTAACTCTGTATTAAAAATATTTATTAAATGTCTTTGTGAGAGAGTTTAAGTGCAAGAAATGCATTTGTTATTCCCGACACTTTTACTATCAATGAAAAAATGAAATACACAAATTTTCGGTCTTTTTCAAGATTATTTATAATTTTTAATAAATTTAACAATTACATTCCTCGTATCAAAAATCCATTAAAATATACGAGGCGCAATAATTTCACAGATATATACGGAGAAATAAAAATAATGACTAATCAATGTTATTCTTTCTAAGAATAGTCTTTTAATGGAACTTATGATATCATTTCCATTCTTATTGCTGAGTACGCATTTTGATTGAGAAAATGGAAAATTCAAAAAGAATGTAATTCATTTTATGCTATGTAATGACCTATTATTTGTTCAGAACTTTTGCAAAATTTAACAAGCCATTTTGAATTTTTCAAAATAGTTTTTAACAGTCTTTTTGAGTTCTTATTCAACTACTATACTTAAATAACCAAAAAGGTAACGGATATTAGTAAAAATTGAGTCCTCTAGATAGACTTGGGTTTCCTATTCATAGTCATGGAATTTGTATCCAACTAGCTTTTAAAATTTCTACACCATAAAGGAAAGGAAATAGCAGAATATTTATATACATATGAAGTACAACAGGAGAAAGATATGGGCCTACAGATGGCAGAATTAAGTACCCAGAGTTTCCACCTCTGGCAGAAATTACGGCTCTAATCCGGCTGGATATCAGTTCCAGCTGAATTTGGATGACATATACGGATGCGGCTTCAGTTCTCTGTCAATCGTAGTTAGCTAAAGAATGATAGTGATCGGCCTCTCGGCAACACACAACCGGATATTCTCAATGGGTGATAGATCCAGAAAATGTGCTGGTCAGGGCAATAGCTGAATTCCCTCAGTATAGAGGAGGAATAAGATGGTATAGATAACATAAGGTTGGACACAGTCTCGATGAAAAGAAGGCCACGCAGACATCGAAGATAAAGCACAACAATGAGCTTTAACACGTCGGAAATGTAATGGCTACGCACCAAAATCCCGGTAATGTGAACAAGCCATATGTTACCAATGGAGTCCCATTCTATCACTCTAAGTGCCAGGCCCGAATGAATGGACGAATACATGTTAGATAGATTGTTCTCCTTAATATGCCTATCATGATGTAAGCAGAACAGAGACGTTCCAAAAGAAGTCAGTCAGTGGGGAAAAATAAATGTTTTCTCATTGGAAATATTTCAAAATTCACAAAAATTTATTATGAAAAAATTTACAGCATTGTATTAATATTGATAATATAATATTATTTTTAATTTAATTCAATAAGCGTTGATTGAATAATGTTTTAAATAATTTATTTATATAATTAATAAAATACTAAAAATCGAAATTATGTATTAAATTCATAAAAGAAAACATGGTAGAATGTGTCTTGTGTCTTTACGACAGTGTTTTATGAATGAATTACACATGATTTATAAATATTACTATTGATATTTATCCGTATTATATTAAAAAGTGTTTTATATTTATATATCACTTATAGGTATTTTATAATTTAATTGCGAATGATTAAAATACTTTAATTTCTCCGTTAGTGTTTCGTATTTTTAATTTGTTACCATGGAACCAAGTTAAAGATTTTCTCTTTTATGCTATGTTTTCTCTTTTATGTTTTGATTTAGGTCTCTTTTTCAGCCTTTTTTACCCAACTAGTATACATTTTAGTCAAAAACTAATTCATGACGTCAAAAAAATAATAATTCAGTTAACTTACTGAAAAGTGAGATGAAGTCAGCTGTAATGAAAGATATAGATAATTATAAAGATAGTTCGTAATTATAATCCATCTCTTCCAAACCATTTTTAATAAAATTCATAGAGTGAAATTTCTAGGTATCTTAATAATGTTATGGGACAAAAAGTAAACAAAAAAATCTTTTTATGGATGAACTATCTTGGATAGTATTTTTCTTTCAGATACTAATGTTCGTAACAACTGCGTTCTCGTTCCTTGATGGAGAATTCTTATATTTCTTTTATGGAATACAATTCGTAATCATTTTTCTCTGCATAGCATATACCGTTCTTATATAGAAGCATTAGCGGTCAAAACATACCAGAAGTCTTCCAGAGAATTCTCCAAAGGGTTTCGTAAATGTCCAATTGCTTCACTGGATTAAGGAAAATGATAATAAAATTCGTATTTATGCAAGAATTTTCCCTTTCTATTTTGGAATAGGGCGTGAAATAATCATTAAATATTCAAAGGAATACTGACACAAATTTTTTTAGCTGAATGGATTAGTCAATACCTGTGATTTTATAGAATACGGATTGTAAAAAATAATCGCTCTTTTTTTTTAAATTTCAGTCACCTATATTTTTTACATAATAATACGTTATAGTTTCAAAGCTTACATTATAGCAATTTCCTTCGAAGGGATACGACACATAGATTGTGTAGAATGATTTACAAACAGTCAAATATATACACCATTATTGGTAAATACCATCATTTTAAATCTGGAGGCATTAAAATAATTTAAAATAAAATTGTTCAAGCCCTTCCACATATAACTCGCTCTTAGAACGTATGTCTTATAGACTTTTCCTGACGACAGAATCATGAACTGTTATTTTTCTATTAATGAACCTAAATAATACCTACTCTTGAATTCTGCTCTAAAGCTAGAACGTAGATCTGATTTACAGTGTGAACATATATGTTTATTATATATTAAGGAGAACATGTAATGCTACACGCGAATCATTTCAAGACAAATGCTACATTTAATAGTTCGATATATTAATTTAATATTATATTTATTGATAATAGAAATTTCTGATAATCGTAATGAACGCATTTTGTCTGCATTACACCATGAAATGTATTTCAGTTTTGTAACCTGAATAATAATGAATCACGCCATCTAATGGAATATTTAGGACATATTGTTTCAGAAGCTATCTCCTCCCTTTCTTCATCAAAATCTTCTGAAAATTTGGCTAAATTATATCTGACACTTTTTTTGTTGTTAATAGATCGATTAATTGAAAAATTTTAGAAGTCAACTTAGTAGAATTTGGAGATAAACAGCATATTTCATAATTTTTAGATCGTTTTAAATATTAGTGTTAAATAAAAGTGTAAACCACTATTTTCACTTCGATGATCAGGTTTAGTTGTGTCATTTTCATATTTTTCTCATTTAATTATGTTACAAAATAAAATAAACAAACATGTACTTACCTACACGATCACTATAAAAATCTGTTGAAAATTACATAAATTAACTCATTTTAAACTTGATAAAAATGTAATAATAAACTTCGTAAAATATTTCTTAAGAATTCACGTATAATACTTGTTAAACAATACAATTGTCCCCATTTGTTATTTATGTTTTTGAAATTAAATTTCCAACATTTTCTTTTCATTGTTTTACTTTGAATTACTTCGACCACGATACATTAAGGAATTTTACACACGCACACACACACACATATATATATATATATATATATGTATGTGTGTGTGTGTGTGTGTGTGTGTGTGTGTGTGTGTGTGTGTGTGTGTGTGTGTGTGTGTGTGTAACACATCGGCTGATAAGTTTCCGGTCTAATGACAAAAACACAACTTTTTAGCCAAATTCAATTTTATTCATCAACATAGTCTCCCTCAAGAGTGATACAATTATTTCAACGCTTCTCTGGCATTTCTACACCTTTCTTGAAAATCTATTTTTCTTTGCCGTCAAAACAGGCGTTAAACCACTATTCGAGATTACCCATTATTTTTACATTCGAGACAAATCTTTTTCCAGCGAGCATTGCTTTAAGGTCTTCAAACAATTAATAGTCGCTGAGGGTCCAAATATAGAGAATAGGGTAGGTGCGGAAGTAATTCGAATTGTAATTCGTGCAATTTTGCCATCGTAAGCAAAGAATTGTGACAAGGTGCATTGTCTTGGTGAAATAACATTCTCTTGTTTGCATATGGGGCCTTTCCTTCAAAATTTCCTGGTTCAAACGATCCAGTTGGGCCATGTAGCGATTGTATTGACTGTCTTCCCTATTTTAAGGTAATTGATAAACAAAATACCGCATGTATTCCATAACTTTGCAAGCACTCTGTTTCGCTTTTGGCCTCTTTGAGGTGTGGTTCACCTGCTGTTGTCCACTCATCTGACTGCTGATTTGACTCTGGCGCATAATGGTAGATCCGAGTTTCGTCCATCGTTGCGTATTGACGCAAAAAAGTCTTTTTTATTTAGCCGAAACAGCTTCAAACAACTCTCGAAATCATCGACTCGTTGTTGTTCTTGGTCTAATGTTAGCCCGCTTGGTACCCACTTCAAAAACTGCTTTCTCATAGACAAAATTTCATGCAAAATAAAGCCTACACGGTCATTTGATATATTTAGAGTATCAGCTATTTCCTGCAACTTTATTTTACGGTATGTCAAAACGACTTTTTGAACTTTTATGATGTTTTCAAGTATAACCACCTCTTTTGGGCGACCAGAGCATGGCGCATCATCAATGTTTGTACGGCCACGTTTAAATTCAGCAAACCAGTCAATAATGGTCGGTTTTCCTGGTCGATATATATATCAGTTATTTCATTAAAACTACTTTAAATTTTGAACCAAACGTCAGATCGTCCTAAACGTTTTACAGCAGCTATGTTACCTTTTGAAGATTAGAACTTACTAAAAAATATATTAATTCTGAATCGGGGCATCTGAGAGTCAGACTGGGAACTTATCAGCCGATGTGTTATATATATACATATAATAACCATTGAGAGAAAGATAGAGCAAAAATGTTATTCATGTTTCCGTTCGTTCATGGCACAATAAGGAAACTGTAAATATTTCAGAGCTTTATTAGTTTATTAATATAATACGAGAAAGGCAATCTCATCTCGTGATAGCTGTGGACGAACGTCCCCTCGCTTCCGTGGTTGAGTCAGAAGAGCGATAATAGTTACAACTAGAAAGTAACGACGCTTAATGCGTCTTTTTTGTGCCTGATGCGGCTCAAGTGGAAGAGAGCGAAATTTTCCATGCTTGGAATTATATGCAAGGATTTTTCAGATCACATTGTATTAGATTTAGAGATCTTCTATTTCAGCTGAATACAAAAAAAACTCTATAGGGAAATCTCCCTACGTATGTGAAACCGGGGAAGGCCAGATCTGAACAGATTTATAGCAAGTAATTACATTAATTAGAAGCTCAAAAAGATTTGAATCAGTAAATAAGATAAACTTCTTAATAGAAGCATTAATGTATAGGAAAAATTAGAAAAATAAATTAAATTTTTGAAATCATTTCACACAATCATACACACACACATATATATAATATATATGCAAATAAATATTAAAATATTATACAATGCTTAGGGAAACAAAGTAAATTTAAAACTATATAATTAAAATAGTTTTTGGAATTACTAAAAATCTAAAAAACATTATTATTAAATATTAAGAAATATACTTATTTAGAAATATAGAAATGAAAACAAAAACTTAATAACAAGAAAAATGTGAGTCGTAAATCAGTGAGAGAAAATTGAAAAAGAAATTCTTTATTAGACCCACTTACCAGCTAACTTTGGAGATACTTCCTCTATAGAATATTAAAAAGGAGAGAAATAATTTTCAGTAACAATTAAAATTATAATATACATTATCATAATGGGTAAAAACATGAATGTATACAGCGTTCTCTCGATTTACTAAATGCATAAAATTCGATTTTTTTTTTAAATACTAGCTTTTTTTCAGATTACATTTTGACCTTTACACGTAAAAGTATTTTTGTAATTTACTTTTGTAATACTTTTTCTAATGCATCATATCCGAAAATATTTAATGAAATTCTGTAGTAAAATTTGTTAGTTGGAAAGTAAAATTTTTAAAACATTCGTTTCTAATTTAAATAATGTATGTGTTTTACTTGTTTATATTTTTTACAAACAAAACAGTTACAAATGTGGAGAAATTAGAATAGCTGCTGCAAAAGTATTTCTTGTAATTTGAAGATAATTAGAGGAATTTATTAACTCATCGCATCCCAAATAAGTCATTAATTCTAGAACGCTACAAATATCGTTGATGTATGATAATTCTATTTTTCACTTTAGAAAAATGTTGAAGAATTAGCATACTCTATAGTCATTGGATACGTTTTTAAGCCTCTCTTTCATTTAAAAGATAAAAAAGGTGATAGATTAATTGTTTACTAATGTCCTATTGAGAAGCAACACTATGTCCGACGAGCTTCATGATTTTGCATCACTGTCTAGTGACGAGGAAAACACATGATCCAATATTCCTAACTTCCACACCACCTCGACACTCCCATTAATTGATCTCTCATAAGATTAAAAGTCTGTCCGGATTTCAAGATGTAAAATACTGACATGAACAAATTAAAGCTCCTGTCTACCTGTCATTTTGATTTCGTAAACGTAATGCTAATCCTATGAAATTTCCACTAAATTTCTCAAACATTTATTATTTGATATATTTGAATACAAAAAAAGTAAACGTGAAAGAGCAAAAAACAATGAAGGTTTTTGCATAATTACATTTTCCCTCTGGTTTTTAAAAATATTTTTACTCTTATTTTAGAGATTCGTTCGCAAATTTTCTGGTCTTCAAAAAATATTCCAAAATATATTCGAATTTGAAAATTTTTCTAAAAAGTGTTTTTTAGGATATTCTGGTACCTTTTCCTCAAAATCTACATTATCTATAGTGCTGATATTTTCCACTTATTTAAATGAAGGTATTTACTATGCAATAAACATATTTTTTTTAAGTAAGCACTCACCAATTTTAGATAATGCGCAATATTCGTATAAAAATGATGGAAAATTTAAATCATAAGATTTTTAAAAACTTTTATTCAATTTTATTATTCAATTTCTTAAAATTATATTTATATGTTTAGTATTCAGAATGTTATGGTTTTAAATAATCATCAATTTTTAAAATTATAAATGCAATAGATTTTGTGCGAGATGTTCCTAAATGTAAGAGCACGATTTTTTTTAATGTAAATACAGTTATTGCTATATAGTTGTTGGTATATAATTACTTATGTTTATAAGTGTGATTTTCTTTGCATAATCAAATACATAAATGTACAGCTATCTCAATGTTCAAATACAATTTACTTTACTTTTAATTTTTAAAAAAAAAGTGAGGATTCTTAGAAAGTTTAGTGTAATATTTTATTTTTTTATATTGATTACAATATTTTTAGTTGAACATTTATTTACATCTAAAAATAAATTGAAATTTTAGTTCCTCTTGATTGAAAATTTTATGAGCAAAAAAATAAATTGTATAAATAATTAATCTTAAATTCTCTTGGGAGAAATCCTCAGCAATTTAGCACTTATTCCAAATACAATAACTTTTGAGGAAATTTCCATATGCTTGTTTTACATGTAATTTGTTCGTGTCTTCATTAGATTTGTATTTTAATTCATTTTTGTATATTTCTCACAAAATAAGCAGTAGCGTTATGCATTTGTAATAGTGTTTTCTTAGAAAGGAAAAGTAATAACAAATTTTATCTATGATTGCTATAAAAATCCGGATTCCTTTTACATATCCCACAAGATAATAAGACAAGCTCATAAGGACAATCAACCTATTTTTCTTTCAGTTATCCCAATGAAAATAAACGTTTTTAACGGTGATGAATCTTTTCTCTCTAAATTATTAAAATGTAAAATATGTATGTAAATTCTTTGTATATATATTATATATTAATCATCGATTGCTTTGAAAACAAAGTTTTGCTTCCTTTATGACTTCTTATTTTTTGAATGAAATTTTAATATGCATCGACTAAAAACGATTCGTAAACAGTGGATAAAATTAACAATATCTAAATCTTTTGATCAATTTTTTTACCTCCATTTAAATTTTTTATAGATAAAACTCCATATAAATAAAAAAGAAGGCTCAAAAATCCTCGTGTTATGAATGAAAAAGGGAATATAGTAACTTTTTGTAATACTGTACGTTTATCGTTTTTCTTTTTTTTTTTTAAGAAGTCCATAAGCGCTCTTCATCTAAAATTTGTTTGATAGCAAATCACTGCCAAATCATAAAAAAGCTCACACATAACTTATAAAACACAGTGGCAACACCAACTCTTTAAAAGACGCCCTCTGTTATCAAAACAAGTACTTTTTGAGCTACATTCACATGTATACATTTGAAATTGTGACATTTTTAAGCCTAGAATTTGATTCAAAAAAGTTTTTTGAAAGAATATGTCATACATACCAAGCCTTTCCATAAACAAATCTGAAAAATGAAGGGGATTATATAAAATGTCATGAAGATGTCGTACTTTTTCTTGCTAATTGAGTATTGATATCTAAACGCATTTTAAAAATTTTGAAAAAATCTAATTTGATTAGTTCCTGGTTATCTCTTTTCTTTTCAATTAGCGCGGCTACTTTAAAAATAGTAAGTAACGCCTATAAACTCTTACAATTTATTTTTAATACTTGAAATCCACTTATAAAATCAACAGAATAAATAATTAATAAAAACTACTGTTCTCATCAATGCGTCCTTAAGAGATATTTATTCTCAATAAAAATATTTAGAATGCAAGTACTTAACATTTCATCTTATAGGTATAAAAATAATGGAATTTATTCGAATTCTGGATGTTATACTTGAAATAGAGTATGAATAAATCATTTTCATTAAATAGAATGTTTATTTATTTTACAATGCTGGATCATCAATAAATCAAGTTATCAAAAAAAATCAAAGATTTTTTTCAATTATGAAAATTTTCATGAATTTTGTTATCTACATTTATTTTTAGTTGTACCAATATGTTCATAAATATAATATGAGATATATTTAAAAATGATTCTCACAAAATTACGAGTAAAATTATTCATACAGGCAGAGAGTTTTATGCGAAATATGCATTATTTTTATCATTTATTTTGTTCTACAATTTTTTTTTTGTCTTTGTAATTCGTATTTTAACTTTATTCATTGTAATTTACTGCACGCATTACAGGTTTCATTTTCAAAGTGTTAGCACCTAACCATCAATATATATAATGTGAATTACTTAAGAATGACTCAGATAATGTTAGTAGTAAAAATTATTTGTTATATATACAGAGAGTTTCATCCGTAAAATCGCTGAACTTTAAATATAGTTACTGCTATTTCTTACACAATTTATCTCATAAGACCAATGATATGCTCTATGACAGGAAATAATTTTTTCTTTGTGACTACAGCAAATATTATACTTTACTGACTGTCGGTTTCATCGGGTTTTAATTGAAAGCTATTATTAAACCTATGTAAAAGTGTTTAGTGATTGATATACAATATGAATATTTCAAATGTTCTCTGTGTAAAAAGTATTGATTAGGTAAAATTCACGAATGAATTTTGCATTTCAGGCAAGTGCTTTTAAACTTTATAGGTATAACTTGAACACTGCATACTTACTAGAAACGCCCAACCCTGTCACTGAAATAGGAAAAGTACCATTAGTAAAAGAAATTACTTAAGTTTCCTAATTTTAAATTTTGATATTATTGTTTCAATTTATTCAAGTATCTACTACGCATAATAACAATATTTTGCTTTAAAAATATCTCATTAAGAATTTTACAAAATTTTTAAAACGCAGTTTCTTCTTCATACTTTCCAAATTGAAAATATGTATTTTTAGGTTTAAATGGATAAAATATTTAAAAAAATATTCAAAGTAAAAGAGAAACTAAAGGAAAGATAAAATTTGTGAGGAGATCAAAATTCAATTTTTTTAGATGTAAATGGAAATTAAATGTTTTAAATGTCTCATTTTTGCTGGATCCCTCTGAAACACAGTACGAATAGCTTTTATTAAGAGTACATACTGTGCAAACTTATTTCGTTATTATTATTATTGTGTTCCTTTGGAAATTTGTGTTACTTAAAAGTAATTATTTTAAATAATTGTAAGAAGTAGCTTAGTTTTTTCAGCTTTTTTTTTTGTTGTTGTTGTTGTTGTTGTAAATCTGATGTTTTTTTTTAATCTGTGTGTCCTGATACAAATTAAGATACCTTTTCAGCAATAACAAATTTTTCAGAAATTATTATAATTACTATCAAAAATATTCTAACCTTAGATGGACTATATACAGTGTGTTTAATAAGTAACTGGATGCATACTTTTTTCGGAATAATAACTTAATCAAATGTTAAGAAAAGAAGATAAATAATATACGAAGAAACCATAATAGAGCAATTTTTTACAATACTGATGCGTAATATTTTAACAATCTCGGTTGAAAAATTAAAATAAAAACTGCACTGTCTCACAAATACGAGAACAACTAGAGTTTTATCCTTTATAGTTTAGATATTGAGACATTGTTTCTAATTTAAATACTTTATCAATCATACCTTGAAAAAAGGTTTGCAGCAAATCAGGTTTTAAAAAGGACCAACTCTGGTTTATTTACTGCTTTAATTCCAGGAAGGTTGAAAATTTGGTGACCATAGGCATATGCATCTCCTGCTAATGTCTTCGCAGTCTTTCTATTCTTAAAATCCAAGCTAATATCTAACCAATCCATAATGGCACATTTATATTGGATAAACTAAGTTTTATTTGACTTAGAAATATAGATTGAAGTGTTTTTCAGCAGGATAACATCCAGAGCTTTTCCAAATGGAAACAATTGAGCACATTCTGATACTCTCCTGAACATTGATGACCTTGTAGGAAACGTATATCAGTTGCGCTTTTGAATTAGAACGCGTCTCACACCATGGCAGAACCACCTCCTTGTTATCGGCAAAAGAAATCGCGAGATTCGCGACGGACGTCGTGCCAATAATAAAGCCTAATAATCAGGGCCATCCATACTGAATCTCTTTTCATCTCTGAAGAGAAAAATTAACCAGTCATTACTTCAATGCGTGTGTTTCTTAGCCCAAATTACTCTAGCTTTCCATGATGTGCTTTGAGCATTGATATTCTACTCATACTACAATAAGCATGAAATTTGCTTTTTTTTTATTGATTGAATGTTTATCTGAACTGAGGAACAATACGAGAGCTATTGAAAATGGACCTAGTATTTTTGAGTCTCGGTCAAGTGACGAGAAGGACTTCTAATCTGTCAACTTTCTCTCTCAAAACTTCCGCACCCCGCCCACAAGAGATTAAGCATTGACAGATTTAACGTGCACATATCGGCTTGCTTGTAAACGACATTGGTCTAAAGTATGCACACTGGAATTTCTAAGTGAGCTGCAATGTGACGAATAAATATTTTTTTGACTAGAAGCTGTTCACAAAGGCTGTTTTATCTTGCAACCGAGATGTCTTCTTTGGTCTCTCTGTATGCTTCCTTCCTGTATATGTTCCATGTTGCAACAAGATATTATGCATACCATATCTGATGCATTGCATGTGTTTAGAAATTTCTGAAACATTCATTTCTTCTTACTTTAAAAGCAAAATTTGAGTTTTATCAGTTTGTAAGATCGCAGGGTTGCGAGACATATCACCATAGATTTCAGGTCGGAAAACTTATTGGTCTTTTATGTTCGATAGCAATTACATCACAGAAAATGTGCTTGGAATACACAAATTTTCTGATTCCGAGCGTGTAATTTTTTTTTTAAATTTAGGGGCAGCAAATTTTATCTTAGGTCACGTTTATTCTTACATAAAATTGAGAACAAAATTTTAACTATTGTACTTTTAAACACATTTATTTACGGCATTTATTATTTTTATTGTTTAAGCACTTTACTTTAATTGTTTCATTGAAAAAAATAAAAAATACTAATTCATATACTTATAAAGAGTGCTTTATTATCTTTTACAAATATGTTACTAACCAAACACCAATGTGCATTACTTATCATATATACACCAATACTTATCTATATATTCACGACTGAGAATATAATTATTATCCCACGAACGCAAGGATTCATAAAGATAGATTTAATCTTTAAATAGGTTAAATGTATCGAATAAAAATTAGTTGCTCAGTGATTTATTTATTTATTTATTTACTTGATTAAAATTTATTATTTATTTATACTGATTTATCTTTCTGAGAAAAATATTGATACTTTTAAGAGTTAAATAAACATTGGAGGAAATAGAGAATCGAAGACATCATTATTACAACCTTGTTACACAAACTTATCCTAGTAGATTGCCATACATAATTGGAGCCAAAAAAATTGCCAGCATTTGCAAGATGAAATACACATTGTTTTACATTTTATAATTATTTGAGGTAGCTTTATTAGTCAAAAAACTAGAGTAATCACATTTCAAAGCAATTTTTAGATATTTTTATAATTTTCGCAGCTTTCATAAATCGCAGGCAATTTACTTTTGATTTTTTTTGAATTCTTATGATATATTAAAATACCTTGATTTTATTTTCATTCAAATTAGTCTCATTCCTTTTTTTTACTATGACATTTCCATGCTAGAGCTTTATTCTTATCACATAATGAATTTATTTAAATAATTTAGTATTTAATGGAAATAAAATTATACTCAAATTGTTCGATTATTAAGATATATTTTTCAAAACTTAACTGTTATGCAATTTGAATATCAAATAACATTTATATACCAATATAATTTAATGAAATATAAATTTGCTGTTCAAAGTTAAATTCCACAATTATACACAATTGCTGATTTTTACGGAATTTCGGTCTTGATTCTGTTCTGAAATGTATAAATTTCCATTCTTATGAAGACATTTCGCACAACTTGCTCTTGATCAAAAAGCAAATAATGAGTAAATATGTTTATTTTGTTTCGTGTCGTTATTTAAATAAAGTCTATGTATGTACAGTTAATTTTTTAGTCTCATTTCCAAAATTACAAATTACGCTACGTCCGCTTTAATTTTCACTAAGAATGCTATAACAATGAAATACCGCCAAATGTCTCTTGCTTGTTAAATAGACTAATTTATAGTGAATATACTTCACTTGAAAGCTGCACATTTTTATGATTTTTTTTTTAAATAACGCGTTTTCTATCGTTAAAATTTATAAATGTATATTTTTTCGCTAAAAGATTGCTCACTTAAAAAAATATCAAAGTTTTAATCATATGGTATAAAAAATATTCACAATTTACTTACTGACGAGATTAACAAATCGTTCTAAAAATAAAAGATAATGAAAATATTAATAAACGGTTCATTACAAAATGAAAATCTCTTATTTTAATTTTAATTTAATAATAAAAATGAAAGTATTTTTTTTAAAAAATTAAACCAATTTCAAAAAAAAAAAAATGTGGTTTTCTGCATTTTAACATAAACAATGATATAAATCCAGCGAAAAACAGACTGAGAAAGGTTAAATATTTCATTCATGTATGATATTTTACTTATGTTAAACATTAGAGGAAACATTTAGACTCATTTTTACATCATGAGAACTTCAAATTTAACAATTTCATTTCAAATAATAAAACTAATGTTATAGTGATTAGAAACATCGGGCAGTTTTTCAAAAATTCTATTTTACCTATTATTTATAAATGATAACTAAAGTCCTCAATATTGTATAATATAAAATGAAAATGAATTTCAAACTTTGGTGAAATTTATTGTGATTGCTTACCAACACTGTGAAACAACGCGAGAGCTATTGGCGAAATACCTCGTATTTTTTGAGCCACTGTCAAGTGATGATGACGACCCCTGAGATGGTACCTTCCTTTCCAAACTTCCACACCACAGGTAGACTCGAGGCCTCGACTGATTTAACGTGTATCAACCAACTACACGACTGGTCTTTAGTGGTATCAGGACTCTAACCCACGACTCGACGAAAACCGCCTGCTTCAAGTCCGTGACCATGACTACTAGGCTACCGTGACTACTTGACGTGAATGAAATGGTATCCATTATTTTCAATACACTGATTGTAACACTATTACCAGAGAACATAAAACCTATTTTCCTGTCCTTTTCGGTAAATTAAAAGTTGTACATATCACTTTTTTTCATACATTGAACAATGAAAATTTGATTGATTTTGTAAATTTTTAAAGAAATATAAAAGTATTAGTTTTAATTACAAGGAAAAGTTAGTATGAATTATTTGCTTTGCTAATTATTATTTTATGATGGGAATTAAACATCATTTTTGAAAACCTGAAAAATAAATTGTGGGCTTCCAAATTTCGGGAAAATTATGATTTAAGAATCGCTACTTTGAGTACAATTGTATAACATACCAGTAATGTATGAAATGGAGAATAAAAATTATTCGATGAAAATTTTTGAATTAGTGTTTTGAGTTTTCCGGGTTTTTTTACGAAAAGTATTCTAAAATAGGCTTAGTATTATACTGTCCACAACGTTTTTATTTTCATTGCAATAAATCTGAGAGTAAAAAATGGTATGAAAAGTAAACTATTTTCTAAAACCTTTACATTACTTTATATTGCATATTCGAAAAAATGAATTATTCATGCGTCATTCATAAGAATATTTTTTAATTCATAAGAGTGTTAAGAATCTAACTAGACATTAATTTTCAGAAATTGGAAAAGTTTAGATGTTTCAGTTTTATTCAGGAATCATTTGTAAACGTAGTTAATAAATTATCTACGAGTGCCTCATAACTTATTTATAAGAGCATTTGCAAAATAATTCTAAGATCTGAAGCTAAACTATCATCTTACCTTTTAGATACCCATCATCACATCAAAAATATTTTTTTGCCGATATATATGTATTGTGAATCAGTCCCATTATCTGGCATTACGGTCTTTTATTCGATTTCTCAGATAATTTAATGCAGAGATTCATTTGAAAGTGATAACCGTTGATAGCTATTATTGCTGATAATATTATTTTGATTCAACTTAATGTGTATAAAAATAAGAATCATCAGTAAAGAAAGTCAGAATTTAAATACTAGACTTTGTTTTTTTGTATAGCTTAAAAATTTACGTGTTCTTACTTTAGAGTTTTTGAAAAATTTGGAGAGAAAAATAATTTAGAAGAAAGGAAAAAAATTCTTACTTCCAAAACGTTCTGAAATGTAATGGATAATTAATGATTTATTTCAAAATTCTCACATATTGAAAAATAGATAAACACTTGTGTAAAAAATTTAATTACAATATTTTGTCCTTAAATTTCCTTTAGATCTATATCTTTAACAAGCAATTTTACTAATTCTTAAAGGGCGAGAGGTTTTAAGAAAAGTAACTAATAAAGTTTTTACTGTGCATTGAGAAATAAAACTAATGTGACTACTTTAAGTTAAAAAAATTATAATATATGTTTAGTTAACAATTAGCTGAAAGTATTTCACAATACAGGTAATATTTATAGTACTATTGAGAAAATTTGCTTTTGTATAATTCAATACTTATTTATTTTATTTCTGATTCAGAGCATTATTTTATTTCATTTTTTTTGCAGTTTAATTTTATTTAAAGATGTTCCATCTTATAACGTTTTATTCATTGTACGATTTCTGTTCATTCGATTTTTATTTAAGTTTATTCTTATAACATATTATTTTTATTTGCTTGACTATATTCATTCTGTAAGTCTTATAGCTTTATTTCATCGTATTATTTTACCCACTTCACTTAATTTAAATTTTTTGAATTTTTTACAGAACATATTCTTTTTATTTTATTCATTCTGTAAATCATTATTAGGTTAAAATATTTTTTTTAATTCCTCAAAGTTTCATCTATTTTCTATTTATGTTTTGCCGAAATTGTTTTTCCAAGTTTTATTTCACAAAGTCACATTAATTGCAGCAATTTTTAACTACTGGTCTTTGACTATGAAGAAATTTTTAGGTCAGTTAAAAAATATATTATTTTAAGACATATAAAAAGAATATATATTCTTACATAAGTAACATGTATAATTCACAAATGACATACAGCATACTTCTTGGTATTTAAAAGAAATGTCGGTGTCATTCAAAAAATTCGTTTATATTCTACACATAAGTTTATATCATTTGCAAAGACGTAGAAATAAATGGAAAGAAATTAAAATGAAATTTTGGAAGGAGAGCAGATTTCTTTAATTATCCTGACATTTTTTTTTTCCTTTCACAAGATAGAACAAATGTTTTTAATCAATTACTCACCTTTTCTTTAATTGCATCATTTGTTTCAAGATTTCTGGCACAATTTTAATTTTATTCCTTTGATTTCTATATTTTCTAGTGAATCTTGTATTTTTTTGTGTATGTTTTATATAGATAATTTTATTGTCGGTTAAAAGTCAGTTTATATATTTGAAAACTATAATTTTCTTTAATGATTATTATTTAGGTACAATTCTAGAAATATTTATGCTTTAAACATCTTATATTGACTTATACATAGCCTGACAGAGAAAATGTAATATCATGAATACTTGAATGTATTACTGCCCAAAGCAATACACAGCTGAACGATTATTTACATGATTTGAAATGTAAGTTTGTCACGTGATTAATTATCGAAAGAAAAAGGAAAGAAACATCAGATGAATCAATGACTATTATTCCCTGTCAACGAGGTAAACATATTTTTTGAATCGTTTTTCGTCTCAGAAGTCGCATGCAGTTGATGAAATTCCTGGCCGACTACAAAGCATTCAGCTTTGACAGCCAAAGGATTTCACTTCAAGGCCACGCTAGACTGGATGGTGCTGCCATCATATCACTTCTGAAATAGGTCTACATGTAGCTGTTGTTCAATGAATGGGGAGAAACTGGTTTGAGGCAAAAAAATGTGAATCATATTAGAAGCCCTGTTGCATCTAAATGAATGTGAAAACGCTTGGATAGAAGTAAGTGTCTGTGGTTGTTCTGCAGTCCAAGAATATCAAGTTTTTACAGGATAATTTGGATGTTCCGATACTCGCAATAGCAAAATCTCGACGATTGGTCGAGTTACATTCCACGTATTCTTCCACAACTACATTCCAGGCGCGGTGGGATGTAGTCGTACCGCCATTGACACACAGACACTGAGGCTATAAATTGCAATGGTGTCATGCAGAGATGCTCGGACAACTGAATACAGCAATACTAAATTCAGCGATGAGTTTCATTTCTGCTTTATCAATGTGTAGGCAATTTCACTATAACAATCGTAGCTTGGAATGTCATTGCCATATACAATCAGTCATCTCTGGTTCATTACAGATTCACAAAGACATTGCGACACTATGTGAGTGAAGTGGTGATGCCGATTGCATTTCCCTACCTTCAGAGACTTGAAAATGCTGTTTTAGCATTTCAAGTCTCTGGTGGCAGGGAAATCATCAGGTGACAAGTATAGTAAAGTACTTTCTTGGCTAGTTTACTTCCTGCGAAGGCTCCTTCCCCAGCGATGTCTCCAGATCTCTCACCTATCAAGTATGAGTGGGATAGACCATCGTTTACTTGATATTTCCCTGTCTCACTCAGACAAACTGCACAGTATGGTTGAAAGAAAAGGTTCACCTATCTTTTAAAGGGTTGATACTTGTATCACCGCAAGATACGGTTCTTCTTCCTGCTGATTATCTTGTATATTCGATCTCTGTATTGGATTTTAATGCTTTTGAAATCCATGTATCTTACTTGCACATGCATTATTTATCTGTCTGCAGATTTTCATTTCATCTTACTCACTGTTTCAAGGTATTATATTTTCTCTATCTGGCAGTGTATTTAGTAAATTGAAGCTTCCAAAATTGACGATGTTTGTCAAGCTCTTTCAAAGAAATTATGTGAGATTTTATACAAAAAAAAAATTCGACAACAAATAATATATCAAATTTCGATTTATTTTGTAAATATAATATCTTTATAGTAAAACTATTTCGGATTTAAAATTTATACTCTCATTTTGCCAGGAAAGATAAATACTCAAATGAAATCGAGATTTCTGGATGTCTCAATTGATGTGGGAATATTTTCATTAACAATAAAATGTGTATGTTATTTCAAAAGATAAGTTATGCTATTGCGATTACTTAACGCTTAAGTATTTTTGCTTATAATCAAATTCATAATTTCTGTTACACTACACACATTCTATAATTCTTTAGTTTTTAAGTCATACAAAAATAAATTATGGATCCTAAATGAGAATACTACGATTTCAAATCCAGACAATAATGTGTATGAAGAATTTTTTAAATAAAAAAAGTGTTTTTAATAATATGCATTTTATTCATGTTTACCTAGTCTCACATTTCTTTTCCTAAAATATTCCGAAATAAAATATTTGCTTAGAAATGTAGAACATTTTATTCTTTAAATATAGATACTTGTTTCAGATTAAAAATTCTTTCATAATTGTATTCAGAGAAAAATTATTGGAGAAATAATTCATAATTTCAGTTAGAATGACAAAATATTATGTTTGAATTTCTCAACACTGTAAATAAAAAACAATATAAATAATTTGCTTAAAAACGTTAAGAAATTTCATCTTAATAATATACACAATTCTAATCAGTTTTCAAAGCTCCGAAAGATTTTTATCTAACGAAAATAAATTTCCATTTTCGTTTTCGATAATGAATTTTTCAAAACCTTGTTTTCCTTTCCCTCAAGTTTTGCGTCAATTTTATAAATTCAAACGATTAAAAGGACATAATATTTCACACGGTTTTTATTCTTCAGTTCGGATTAAAAAGATTGTTATTTATATTATTTACCAAGTAGTCCCTTTAATACATCTGCAAAAGAAAAAAAAATTACTTTTATTACACATTTCATAAACCATTTCTTAATCTAAATATTATCGAAGATACATAGAACAAAAAATAACATTTCCTATATTGAATTGTATTATAAATAATATAATGTTTATGTACATAAATATAATAAGCAATTAAAGTTGTTTTTATGTTGTAAGGCACTTTAATTGACTTAAATAGCAAGTCGGATTCGGTAGTTTTGTTACTAATTCAGCCAGCATGACATTTAGGGACAAACATTTAAATAATAGTAATTATTTTGCTATAAAATGTATAATATCAATTTACCTTGCAATATATATTTTTTACAAGTTTCTTAATAAACAGATTCTTTACACGGTAAACACTCTTCAATCCGATACGTTCGGGACTATGGCCGTGCTGGATTAGCGATTTTTCAGAATTATTGAGAACAAAAGTAATCCCTCTCGATGAATTACTCTCGATAAAAATTTAAGCTTAACTAAAAAATTTAAGCTTAATTAAGCTAAAATTTAAGACGAAAATTTTCGTAAATACATTAAAACATATATTTAACGTATTTACGAACATTTTGAACCAGTGTAGATGATACAAATATCCTACAAAACCTTTCATCTCATTCTCGCATCTACAAAATTAAATTCCCACATTGAACATCAATTTTGAGTAATATTATTCTATTGATAAAAAAAAAGCACAAAAAGAAAAATTAATGCAGTACAATGATAGTTGAAAAAAGTTGTGACTAATTGTTCTAGTCATATGCTTACGCATATCATATGCACTTTATTAGTTTTAATGGTACTTGAAGAACAAATATTGTACTTCGAGAGCATTTTACTGTACAGTAGTACACTGTGCGTACATAGTTCTAATGTTGTACAAACGGGATATGTAACCGATTAGAAAGTTTGAAACATAAAACCGTAATGAAAACTGACGGTTACGATTAACACTGCACGAAAATGTGAGCAGCGCTGTGTCTCGACCCGGAGGTCAAGGTTAACAATCTAATAATTTACGCAAAAAATTCCAATAGCAAACGTCTCAATCGGTGCCGAATTGTAAAATGTGCCGAACTATCGAATGTCGGATTAATGAGTGGTTACTGTATTAAATTATCTCTCATAATATATATTAGCCTCCTCAGACCCAAGGTCAACTTTGAACCATAAATTTTAGAATAATTTGTATCAATCGGTTCTAAATACATGAAAATGTACTGATAAAATGTTAAAAAAATTATTTTAATTTTTATTTTTGAGAAATTAAGTGTCTCCTGGAGGAGACATTGGAGCAAAGTGGCATCATGATGTTAATTTAAAATATTTCTTTAATCTTAATTTAATGAGTAATTTATAATAATTAGCATAAAGAGTATATGTTGAATGAGCATAATGTAAAATTTGAATCACAAAATATTCCTGTTCGAACTGTTTGCAGAAGAATCCTAATTTCCAAAATTTATCATTCGTCTTTTCTCTCTCTCCCTCTTTATTTTATACTATTAAATAATTTCTCAATTTTAAACTGTTTATTACCTGTATGATAGGTCTAAAATGATATTATTAAATACATATTTAAGTTTAACTTTTATAGGACAACAAAAAGTCTATTAAAAAATGTATTATATTATGAAACAAAAAAGTAGCATTGCTAACAATTTAATAGTATAACATTTTTGTTTTCGTAAGATACCCGGTTTTAATTTACAGAAGAAAAAAAATGAACTTAAGATGTGAAAAAAAAAACTCCTCCAGAATTGAAATTAATATTGAAATTTGATGCTGAATTTCGAATACTGAAGTAAGTAAATCTCTAGGTGTGACATTGCAATGAAGGCGCTCAACGCAATAGCAGGAATGCTCAAAAAATTATCCAGAAATCTAAAATATTTGGTCAACTTGTAAATAAACCTGGAAGATGGAGAAAAAGAATCTTCCGTTTGACGACCATGAGAAATATCATTCAAGAAATAGGGAAAAATCCAAAGGTGAGTACTGTAAAAATTACTTCATCTACTGCTACAGCAAGGAAGTGCGTTTCAGCAGAAACAATTCAAAAAGTTCGCAAATAAAAAAAGGACTACATTTTTAAAATTCATATTTAAGAGTCTTAATATTTCAAGAATAACATAATATTTAAAGATGTAAGCTAATTCAATGTGTTTGGAAATGATTGCCATTTATATGTTTTTCAGAATCATTACTCTGAACCCCTTCATCCAAACACCATCCTTACTGGCAAGCAAGGAAGTAGTTTTGATCTTATATGGGGATGCAAGTGCGCAGAAAGAGTGGAAAAATCAGTTCTTATTGAGTGAGCTATGGATAAAATTAAAAACTTGGATGTACTGAAGAATAACTAAAAACTAAGAGCCCAGAATTATGTTTAAAGTCAAATTCTCAGTTTCAACAAGATAAAGAGTGAAAGAATAGAGATACAATTGTTAGCTTACAGTGTGACGTTGGGCAATTCGCGATTTTCCCTTCGCTAATCTTGGGTACTTTAATTGAGATTGATTGCATGAAATAGCAATTTCTTCCCAACCAAAATGAAACATGATTATGCAAATTAGAGTCAAGTAGAAATAAAGTGAAATGAGCGAGATATGACGGTATATAGGAAAGAGGAAATTTAGACGATAGAAGCCGAGTGGGACTAGCTCTGAGTGTATGCTTTACAAGCGGTAGATGATATCAAGAGTTGCTACGGGCGATAGCGAGAAATCAATCAGCGTCAACTGGAGAGATTTCGGTAAGAGACTATTAGTTCGTATTGGTTGAACAGATGTATTTATTTAAGGAATAACCAAAGAGAACACATATCCCCTAGACATTAAACTACAAAGCTGTCAAATCAATAGTTGTGTGAGATTTGTAGGTTATTGACTATTAGAGTTAGTTGTATTTGATTGAATTATGACACAGGAGTCGGGTAGATGTGCATCCCCCCAATAGTAGCAATTGTAAAAAAACAATTACGTACATCACCGTAATTTCTAAATCACATTGTAACTTATGGTCTCACTTGGAAAAATGTTCAGAATGATAATAGTAAGAGCAAAAGACACTTATAATCAGTATTACAAGAAAAATTGGCAAAAATGTCCCGTTAAACAACAACAACACTTTTAAATCAATTCACACAATTTGGAAGGAGCTCTAAATGCAAAGGATATGAAAAAAAATATTGATTTATGTTTTTAAAATTTTCTTAATTGATTGTACACAATATATACTCAATTTTGGGGCAAAAAAATATATTACTACATCGTAAAAATTATGGTTATCAAAATTCTTATCTATTCTTTATTTTTGTTTTTTGTTTAAAACATTTTGTAACGTGCATGTTATCTTACCTATAACTATTGTACTTTAACTAGAATTTAATAATATTGTTTTATGCCTTTAAGAAAGAGAAGAGAGCAAATTCAATTTGTATCCATTGTAGGTTAAGGAGGAGTCTTCAGGTGTGAAAGATTAGCATGCTTCTTTCAATTTATACAAATACATAATTTTCAAAAGTTTCAATTCTCACAAATAACCTTCTTGCTTTGAAACTTTAATGATCCAGTTTTTCTACACGCTTATAAAAAGATTTAAAATTACATCATATTCAGCTCATGTAAACTTAAGCAATTCGTTTACTCTTTTTTTTTTTTCTAAAGATACATAGTTCAACTTAAAATCTTTCGAGTTGGAAACAAATGTATATTATTATCTTTCAACTAAGAAAAAAAATTGACGAAATTTTTTCTATTCTATTGAAATGATTTGTTCATCTTTGGAGATCACCAAGTTTTGTCATGGTGAAAATAATTAATAATTTATCTAATGTTAATTACTTTAAAAACAAAATGGGGTATTTATATGAATTTTAGAAGAGTTTTATTTTCTGGATAGATCATAATATTTAGGAGAAACAAGTAAAAACTTTATTAAAAATTGAATTTCAATACATAATTACTATATACCGTAATAATGTGGTGTGATATTTTAAAATACTCCTGAGTTTACTTATTTCAGAGATTTATTTATAAATTTATAATACTTTGAATACAAAAAATATTTTCTTTGAAGAATTTAATCATAGCTAGCTCTCTAACTTCTTTAAATGTATTAAAATGACTAAAGTACTAATCACTATGAAGAGAAAAAAAAATCCCGAAATTTTAATAAAATTATTAAGTTTCTTAACCAACAAGAAATTAAATAAGATACTTTTGGACATTGGTTAGCTTATTTACTAATAACTTTGTGAAAAAGAAGAAAATAACTGTTTATTTTTGGACATTCAGTAATTTTTGTTTACCATATTTCATACAAATATTTTATATACATAACAGCCGTGTCACTCTAGTAGCTCGAGAAAAAACCCTGCTATATTATATCAGGATTGGCTGGCGAGATCCATAGATCCAATCCTGAGCACCAAAATAGCATGGCTTTCATCCTTTTTAATAATGATTTTTAAAGATAATATTTCGTTAAAAATAGTCTAAATAATAATTGATGTATTAACAATAATTAATAAAAAGCTAATAAACAGAGAGAAAAAATTTCACAATGTTTTAATCTTCTTTTTAATCTCTTGAAACTATTTCAACAAAACTTGAATTATTCCTTAAAAATATGATGCAAGATTATATATCCTTTTGCAATTTTTCTGTTAACTTGAACATTTTAAAAAGCATTTCAAAACAATTTTACAACAGTTTCTTTATAACTGAAAATATTTTTGATTAAATATGATTAAATATTTCAAATCACAGAATACTAATGGTGTTATAATCTTGTCCTCATTAAAATATATGCAATTGAATACCTAAATTTAAAAGTAACCATAACACTAAAGTTATGTATAATATGAAATATCTCATTGATTAAGAATTATAGAGCATATCTTATAATTTCCTAGGCAGTAACTGAAGGAGTTCCCAAAAATAGGCACATGTAAAATAGGAATAGCAGAAATTAGGAAAAATTTTAAGTATATCTTAACAATATATATATATATATATAATATTAAAATCTTCATATAACTGAAAAATTCTCTTTCTTGGTGACAGATTAACAGAAAAAAAAAAACAGAACCTCGAAAATTTGGAAGTAATAAAGTTTTATTCAATGTATTTCACATTGAACATTATATAATCAAAATAAATAAGTATTGAAAGATATTCCAGTTATATTATTCAATATATTATTCACTTAATGTCTTTGATAAAGAATAAGAAATTGCATAAATCCTCAAAGAGAAATCATAATTAGAATTTTATAAATAGTTTATGTAGTACAGTGATATAAACTGCAACAATTCAAAACATCGTAATGTTATAAGTTCATCAATAATTATGAGTAACATAGTTATATATGTAAGAATAATAAATACACTGATGTGCAAAACTTGAAAGCAACAATGTAAATTTTAAGCAGATAGCCATGAAATTGCAGAAAGGGGATTATTGCGACCAGTACAATGAACATGAAATTCAGTAAAAAGGTGAAGCGTATGCAAATGTCTGGAACAAAACGTCATAGACAACATGAGTGTACTCAAAACGCGTTAGGCCTGCGCGGCAACTGAAGACTACAATAAAAGGAAGAACGGAGGCGCAGTTAAAGACATTCGCTGCAAGTGCAAGTGAGTTCTTTAATGAAATATGACTAGAAGAAATCACCTGGACGACTTCACTCGTGGAAGAATGATTGGAAATCTGGAGGAGGGACGTAGTTTGACCAATGCAGTTGAAGAGTTCCGAATCGACAAAAGTGTCGTTTCTCGAGATAAGAAAACCTTCCAAATCAGAGGTACAGCTGTTAGAAAGGCCCTAGCAAAACAACTGCAGTGGATGACCGATATATCGACCTCCAGGCTAAAAGAGCCCGATACCAGTCAGCAAGCGCCATTGCTCTGCAGCTGTGTACAGCAAGAGGGCGACAAGTGCCGCAGTTTACTGTGGCCAAACACCTTCACAAAAGTGGCTTATTCTCCCTCAGACCTGAAGGCTGCCTCCCTTTGAAAGGTGGCCGTCTGCGACATCGTTTAGAGTGGAGTGGGGAGCACGAAAACTGGACATCTCATTAATGGAGTCGTGTTCTCTATACGGATGAGAGTCGCTTCACTGTCACAACCTATTTTCTACGCCAGTTGATTTGAAAAGAGGTTGGAACATGGTTTCATCCCAGTAGCATCACGGAAAAAGACCGTTACGGAGGTCCTGGAGTTACAGTCTGGGGAGGTATTATGCTGAACGGGTGGTATGAGCTCCACGTTTTTGACAGAGATTCTGTAATCGGAGATCGTAATAAAAAGGAGGTGATCCTTCCCCATGTCCGTCTGTTCTCCGGTGCAATTCGACCTGACTTCGTTTTTATGGATGACAATGCACGGCCACAGTGGACTTCTGATGTTCAGCAGCTACTAGAAAGAGAAAGATATCACTCGTATGGATTGGTCAGCTGTCTCCCCTGATTTAAATCTCATGGAAAATATGTCGGATGCTTTGAGGAGTCACCTTGCGACACGATTACATTCTCCTGGGAACATCTGACAACTGAACCAGGTGCTGATTGAGGAATAGACACTCTTACCTCGAGAACTGTTGGACAATCTGGTGCTGAATATGGAGAAATGGGGCGAAGCAACCATTGCAGTAAAGGGGAAAGCATATCCCGTACTAAGGAACATCTGCTCGTTGTTCTTCTTCTTGGACAGACTATCATGCGTAACGATACTATGAGTTCAATAAAGCCCCTTTTTTTTTGTTTGATTCCATACTATGTGCAATGTATTTCTTTTTACTCAGCTATGGTTTCGTCATCGTTTAAGTACAAAATGTTGTCTCTCATCTCTGAATTTCATGTCTCTTAGATAAGTTCTCATGGAATTAAAACAACAAAAAAAACCTGTTACTTAAGTTTTGCTCACTAGTGTATATAAACTTATGAAAATAATAATAATACGCCAACAAAATTTCTAGAACTGTGGTAATATATGTTATAAAATTTCACTATTATCATTCTTTCCCCTTAAAAACAATGATAAAAAATCGATTTAATTTAAAATCAAATAAATTTCTTAAGTTTTTGATTTCAAATAGAGCATTTTTCAGCCGCCGTGTAAGAAATTATATGTAAAAAGTTCGGAGACACATCCACATATACTCAAGCTACTATAAATAAACATATAAATGCATGACCAATATATCCATGCATTTAATTATATACCATTTAGTAGGTAACAAGCATATCTTTAATACTGAGAAGTAAGAAATAAACAAAGTTCCCGAACAATGGATTTTTGACAAATAATCATATTTTTAAATACATGGAACTACAAGTTTTTGTTAATCATCTCTATATTTAATATTCTTAAATTAAAAATCTCAGAATGAAAATAAAAATTTTGTACTAAACAATGTCTAGCGGTTTTTTACATGTATATTAAATAATAATTGAATTTAAAGATTTATATTTGGCTAGCATATTCAACTGGTTTGAGTAAATTTTATGTAGTTTAAACTGTTGCATTCAAGGATTCTGGATTTTGAATGAAAATAGTTGGAAAACTTTATTTACAGATTCAAAAACAATTATTGTGCTCTTTCTACAATAAGAATATTCTTATGTTGCAAATTAATGAATTATTATATTGCAAGTTTCAAATTTATTTAAACATCTATTAGATAAGTTAATAAATAATTTTTGAGTATTTTAAGTTGTTTATCAGCTAAGAATTATTAATACGAATAACTTGTTTTCATAAAAAAAATGTTTTGAACAAATTTCCTCCTGTTGATAATATTGCATTTACAAAAGTAGATCAAGAGTTAAAAAAACAGATATATTTCCTTACCTCCCAAAGGCGCTGCAAAATGAAAAAAAATGAATCATTTTTTAAATTAATACAATTAAAATAATATAGTATTATATTCAATATAATATATTTTTGTTAAACTTTTAGAATGTATAATTTTCAGCGTAGCAGTTAAAAGAAATTCGAAACTTGGAGCATTCAATTCTAATTCAAAAACTACATAACACACACATAATTAAATACAGTATTGCTTGGATAAGAAATTCAATTAATTTTTCCAAAGATTTGTTGTGATTATAACTTATTAAGTTATCAAATTAAATTAAAATATTTAGAGCATTAATCAGGTATTAACAAAAACGTACCTATAAAATTTTTGGACTAAACTTTATCATTAGAAAATTTATTTTAAAGTATTTTTTGAACTATTTAAAGTAGACATGAATTTCCTAAGTGCTACATTAACTTTAAAAAAATCATTTGCTGATAATAAATTTAAAATGTGTAGTAAGTTGTAAGACTTGAAATTCCATTTGACAATTATTGCTTGATATATTTCCTTACGCGTGATTGAAAATAACACATAAGGATAGAATAAATAATTTTCATTACTGATATATTTTTCATCTTCATCACTTGCTCTTAGGACTTTTATGATACTTCAAAACAACGTATGCAGATATCATGCAATAAATTTTTGTCATATTCCTGCAACTTATGACTTAGAAAATATTTATTCTTATAGAATTTCAATGTAATTTGTACAATTTTTGTCTTTGAATTTCGCTGTGTAAGTAGTTAATTCGAGAATGAAATCCTCAGCATGCCCCAGCGATCTCTTTATTTTAGACATTTTTTTTCTCCTTGTCACTCTATGTTTTTCTTGTACTTACAAAGTTTTGCTTAGATCGTAGAAATTAATTTTCTAATCAATTCAAGAATATTTAGAAGTTGATTGACCTAGCGCTAATAAAATCAATTTGCTAACCAAAGAATTTTGATATTATAAAATACTAAGCCAACCAATTAAACAGTGTTTGAGAATTAATTAATCAATTTGATGTGTTACACGTTATTCTGATTATACACGAGTTTCCTGTAATGTGTTCTATTGTTGCATTTTATGACATTAATTTATTTTACTTCATATTTTTACTTCATAATTTTTATTTTCTTTTAATGTACTTTTTATACAATTTATTTCAAACTTTGTTCGATTTATTTCGCACCGATTTATTTCAAACTTGAATTTGTATCATTACATCACTCTGCTTCCATTTTCTATTTATTTCATTCATCTCAAAAACTCATTTTATATTTCTTTGATTTCATAAGTTTATTTAAAAGTTTTATTTCATGACTTAAGCGTTATGGGACACTTTTCTTTTAATTTATTCTACAACTTTGTTTTAACTCATATATCTTAGAACACTATTTGAAGTACATTATGTCCGTAAGAAATCCGCAAGAAATTAGTGGACTCCTTGAATAAACGTTGGTAACTAGTAAGAAAACTATACAATTTGGTAGAACATTTATTTTCCAAGTTGCACAATAGTTCATAACAAGAAACAAAAACATGATCGTAAGACATCTGAGTATAAACATTAATGAATACTAAAATAATAGCTACATGAAAATGAACACAAATTAATTCAACAAACCAACTGGTTCTTCATTAAACAAATGTTGCATTTGAAACAAACGTTTATTGAGATATTTGTGGCTGCTTAAAGAAAATCGAAGTCTGACAGTTTCAATTTTAGATCAGGCTCTACATCTAATCCGCTTCTTTGTTTATGTTTAAAATAAATATGTGTTGAAAATCTTTTCGGGCATAGATATGTTGTGCAAAAGGAAAATAAAACTTTAATGGGCGGGTTTTTTTTTTTTTTTGACAAAACAGTATATTTATTTGTAACACTGAACCAGAAGATAAAGAATGATCTTTAAATAATAGCTTTTAGAGAGCTGTCACAGAATGCTTCAATGAGTTTTTCTTTTTCCAGTAAAGTTAGTGAGATCTCTAAGCTTATATTTCCTTCAATCGGTCTATGTATCTAGAAGTTTGAGCAGAATGTATAGTGCATGTAAGGAAAATAGTCATAGAAAGTTAATTTATGAGAGATATTGTTCAGAAGTTCACATATATATTCCTTTTAACATTTTCAGCAAGTTTAATTGAATTTTTTAATAAAAAGCTGCAGAGCAATCCAAAACATTCACACTTATTCATCGGTAGACGTTAGATCCAAAAGTTGATTTTTAGTATGATTTCAATTTTACCATGAATTTTGAAAATCGTGACACCTGCGGCTTGTAACGAGAGATTTAATTCATTTAATTTGCAAAAGATATCACATAAGTAAGCAAGATTTTTCAGCCAAAGAATATGAAATTAGTGATCAATAAAAAATTCTTAAACTTCAGTTTAAACAGTCGTGACAAAACTATGCCACAGGAAAGTCATAAAACTTCAGTGTGAAGTAGTACAGAAACGTGAAGGCTTCCAACGTAACTCACAAAGCGCATGGAACAGACGGCAATTTGTTCTTCACGATTTTATGAAACTTAAAATTTCTACAATATCACTTGAAATAGCTTATAACTCTGCAAGTATACATTAACATTCCGATATTTTTCTATAATTATATCAATCAGTCCATTCACTTTTATCGCTGTTCTACTTCACCTGAGCCACAAGACCAGAATATTTTCTGTCATTGAATTTGCATTATATGTGCACACACCCACACAAGGCCAATATTTTTTCAAAATAACCATTTTTCTTCAATTATATAGGCATTCAAAGGTTTTGAAAATTATGCGTCCACTTGATGCATCCACTTGAATAGAATTCTTAAAAATAAGTCTAATGTAGACAATTAATACTGTAGAACCTGCCATATCAATCGACTTATCAAGCTAGATCGTAAAATAATTCAATTTTGCTATCTTCAAAAGTTCACTCTCTTCATTATTTGACAAATTGTTAATTCTGTAAGACACTGCATTATTTGATAAAGGAATCAGGTCAAATTTGTTCGCCGCATTTCTTTTCAAGCAAACATTTTATGATATCTTGAACACATAGTTCATTTAAATTTTCTGCTATTGCATGTGCTTGTCTAGATTTTACAATTCTGTAAACTACTCGAAATAATACCTCAAAGGCTACTTTAGTATTTCAGTTTAAATCTGACAGAAATGGAGAGATATTGCGCAATCTACTATCATTTAATCTTCTTTCAAAATACTCGACAAATTTATCCTCGTGGGCTGGTGTTTTGTCTCAAGGTGTCAATGAAAGAACTGGTTGGCAAGAGCATCGTTGAATATTATGCAAAGTGGCTCAGATCCGAACTCTTCCATAGTAAAATAAAACCTATTTGTAAACAGTAGCTGTAACATTTGAGCTTTTTCCTTTTCTTCTAATCATGTTCGCCAATTTCTTTCTTTGTTTTTAGTCAGTTGAGAAGGCAGCTCACTATAGCTTTCAATATCATCATCCTGTGTTGTTTTGAAATCAGGTATAGTTTAAGAATGAATAACAGACTTATTGTCCAACATTTCGTCAGATATGATTAAACAACTTGTTTTTAATCATAGACCCATAATAAAATTACAGAATAATAATTATTAAAAAGGATTTACTTGAGAAAGATTTGATTAAACAGAGATACCGTAACATACTACTAATCGTTATCTAAATTACACAAAGTTTATAAGCGTCTGTACTCAAGTTTGTTAACGTGCTAATTCAGTAGAGAAAAATATCTATGCAATCAGGGACAGGCATATTATCAAATTGCTATGCAATCAGGAACAGGCGTCACTCGATGGACGGATTGTCGTGAAAATTCACTGTAGGAGACAGTTCGTCACTTCTCTTTTTTCAGGTGTCGCCTATGTACTATAACGTGTTTCTCAATATTTTTCTTATAAAAGAACACTTTTATTAAATTTTTTTAGCCACCCAAGGGACTATTGCTTCAGTTGGGGCGTTTAGCATTAAAAGATCACTTTTCAATTTTTTATATATCATACAAAAATTGAAATTTGAAATTGAAAAATAACTGTTGGTATAATATTCAATTTAATAATTTATATTTTAATTTTAATTACATATAGATGATATAATATTAACTTAATAATTTATAGTTTGCTTTAATTTTAATTACATGTAACTGAAATAATATTCAATTTAATAATTTTTATCGTTTCTTTAATTTTAATATCGGAAAAGTTAACTGTTGTCCTTTTCTCGATATTTCATCGTTCAATTCTTATTTTTAATTGAATTATTATGAAAAAAGCGCACCTTGGGTGGTTAAATCTGTTCTTTGCAAAACTTTGCATAAAACTTTTAATGTTTTTATATTTTTATTTTATTTTTGAATTATTCATATTGCGGTAAATGTATGTATTTAATATTTCGTTATTTTTAACATCAGCTATTTTAAATTCGTTTCAATATTATTTTCGCGAAATCCTAGGTTTTGCTTGCCACCGTTTGAAAGTCACTGCTTAGAGCAATAATGTCACCCTTTCACAGAACGGGGATAAGTCTTATCCTTCATATTAGTTTACTTTCAAGCGAACGACTACTGAGTGATGTTACATTAGGTATTTGAAAAGTGTTTAGGGAAGTAAGTAGTTTTAGCTATTGGTGCTTCTATGAGTACATTCATTCATTTTCGTTTTCAAGGTGAACATCTCAAGTTATATATTAATTAAACGAACAGTTTTTACCGTACGTGTAACATTTTACTACGACAAGATAGCATCGAAAACTACAGCCAAGGTTAAACGAGCTTATTGAATTATTTTGGGTGTCAGGTAGGAGATGAAGATAAGACATCCATTAATTGCAACAAGGCTTATATTTCCTATACAACGACCTTGAACATAAGTTTCTAATAATTATTGAAACATAGAATCTTTGAGAGCTTCTAAATAAAGTGAACAGCTCATTAGTCATGTAAAATATAAAGATTTGATAATTTACTTGTAATTCAAATATAATTAATAACAAATGTTTTGTTGACTTACTTGATTCCAGGCATTCTGAAAAGATATCTTTATCATTGGAGCAAATATCTACCATAACAAGTATACCTTAATTATAGACTTTTAATAGATTATTGATAAATAAAAGATACTCGAAACTCAATCAAGATGAGCATTTCTGCAAGAAGCCTTGGATTTGGTTTTTTTACATAGAGTAACGAATTAACTGATTAAAAGCGTCAAACCTAAATCAACAATTCAGTGAAGTAATTTTTTTTAAAACCTGCTGGCTGCACTGCTAAGATAACGCAGTAAAAAAGTTTTACACAATAGTATAAATTATTTTATAATTTGTTCAAAAAAATTATTCCGATGACATTTATTGGAAAATTTTATTAAAATACCTTCTGTAACAAATAGATTTAATAAGGGCTATATTTATTGTTGTGTTATGTTTCGTTTATACGTTATAGCTGTTTTATTTTATTTATCAAAAATATAACAATTCATATAATAACACTTCTGCCTTCCACTTCTATCAATATCAAACCTATCTGCATTCATTAAGGAAACAAAATAGTTATATAAATCAATTAAAATTATATGCATGAATGCTATTTTAAATTTATGATCACCTTTTCTTTCATTATAATGAAGGAAATTAAAATCTTTATTTTATTTCCAGAAAGAGTTATAAAAATTCTGAATTAAATGTTTTCAGTTCTTTCATCTTTAGTTACTATTTTTGATTTTTGATTTATTATTTCATTCTTTCATCTCTCGTATCATTTATTTCCCTCTTTTAATTTTAAGTTAGCTTCATCTAATGTCAAAAAGTAAGAAGCTAACTCTCATTTTTTTTAGGCAGAAAAACATACCGATATCATTATCTAATTCTAACTTCACTAACCTACAGATATCAACACAGTTTATTATAACACTCAATTATGTTAGATTTAATGAATGTGAATCTTCATAAAATGTATTTTATATTCCATCTTTTCAGCTTTAAAGCCACAAAAAACCATTTTTTGTGTTTTTATAATTATTTAAAGGTTTTTATTCATAAATATGTTCTAATATTATTACTGATACATTTTACAGAAATAAAATTTATTTACCAAGTATTTCACTCAATTCATCTGCAAAGAGAAAAATAAAGCACTATGTATTTTTCAAAGCTATTTTGTTTTATCTTAATATTTTTTTCGAGCAATTACCTTAACTTATCGTCTCCTATATTCAAACATACAATAAATATAATCTGTATGTCTATGAATTGGGCGTACCACATTCACAAAGTTGTTTTTAATGAGAATACATTCCTTAAAATACGACTTTTAAACTAGTAATAATTTATTCAGTTGTTCTCAGAAAAATTATACATAACATGAACAGGTATTTGTTTCTTTGATTATTATATAAAATTCAACCATTGCATAGCATTCCTTTAAACTTTATATCAATATTTTTCAAACTATTTAGTGAAATTTGGGCTAGATTTAAAATACAGATATTTATCTAATCTAAAGAATTCTTAACATTATTACGAATAAAAAACAACCACGAAATCAATCAAAATCTTTTTTTTCTTTCAACTTACATATTGGTTTAGTTTTAAATTAAAAGATAATTGTGGATTTCTATCCTAAAAAGCTATAAATATAATTTTCTTTTTATATTTGGAGATACACACATAATATATATATATATATATATATATATATATATATATATATATATATA
>BMAW01132838.1:321341-340541 GCA_019974015.1 Nephila pilipes | reverse complement strand
TTTTATAATTCTTCAATTAAGATCAAAAGTCGATTAATTGTGCAAACGATTTAATTAACCGCTCTTGCAATTCCATTAATAGCTCTAACAATTACCATTATCAAAATAACATATATCTAGGGTTAATAAATTATATATCGGCCACAAATATTTATACTCAGTATATTTTTATGTTTATCTGTCAAAAAAGACAGAACACACTTAATAACTCTTGCAACTCTCCTCGTAATTAGATAAAATTGATATAATTTCAAATAGCTCAAACAGAATCAATTTATAATGTTGATGGCCTCATTAATTTAATTTATAAAAACCTTTCATTTCTGAAGAATTTCCTCGTTATCGATCCCATTTGTTTTCGCGTATCTGATTTATCATCACATCAAGCCAAAATTTTAAATTCCATATCATTCAGCTTTAAAGTATTTTCCAAGTCGCACTAGAAGCAACACGAAGGCTATTTTTCGATAGACCTTGTAATTTTGAATCAAGGTCAAGTGACGAGGACAACAACTGAGCTGACATCTCCCTTTACTAACTTCTATTTTATGCCAAAGGAAAGAGTTTATGTCTCGAAAGATGAAACGTGCAACAGCCCCGGCTACACGGCGGATCTTTTGGGGCATCAAGAGTCGAACCTATGATTCGAAGCCCACCGACATCAAGCCTGTGACCATGACCACTAGGCAATCGCGGCCACAAGTTTTTTCCAAGTTATGCAGATTGAATAAATAAGTTTCTGAAAGATAAATGAATGTCTCAAACATGTAATCATAAAGCTTTTTTTAGTGTATATGTTTAAGAAACGGGAAATATATATATGAATCGTTTGCTCGAAAGTAACGTAGTATATGGGCTCCTAATAATTTTCTTTTAATAACTAAGGAATTAATGATTGGATTTGAAGACATCTTGAGCGTATATTATTTAAACTATTCTTTAAATGATTCAGCAAAATAATTCCATAATTATTTAATAATCAGAAAATTATTTTTGAGAAAAATCAATTAAGTTAATATATATAATTAATAAATCCATTACATCAAAAATTAGTTAAGTTTGTACTTTTAAGAATTATACCAATTTTTTTTCAGCCTCTATAAAAGTTACAAAAGTCTCACTAAGGATGTCTCATTTTTTGGTGTCCATTCGTTTAATTTCAAATCAATCGATTATTGGAAAAAAAATATTTAAACAAATAAAGAACTATTCCTATTTTTAATGCTCTTACGGTATGTGTGTGCTATTGTATTAAACTATTTCAAGTTCTATTTAAAATAGATATTATATATATATATATATATATATATATATATATATATATACATATTATCACAACACATAATTTCGAAGAACAGACAATATGTCAAAACAATAATTAAAACTAAATCAGTAAAATGAATAATCTATAAATAAATAAGTTGTTTGCATTATTTGAATTACATGATTTTTACATATTTCTTATTTATATTAATTTATTCTCTTTATAACTAAAATTTTGTTTCCTCTAAAGCAGACAGATATTCAAATTTATTTCTTTCAACTCTCTTCCGCAACTCGCTACTAGCAGCAACTGGATTTTAAAGAGATTAATAACTGGCCCTGAAAGGAATTCCTTTCTGAATCGGTTGTTGAAGGCACTACAAAAAATGCATCATTCAAATTTTTACCAGACAGAAAGGTAGGCAGTTCAAATAGCCTTTGTCACATATGTCAACCAATCAACCACTACGGGGGAGGGGACAATTTCCCAAGGCGGGCTACAACATTTCCGCCGCAGTGGTGACCCGGAACCTGAATACTTGATAGCTTAACCTAGAATTACTGATTGCATTTACCCCCAAAGCAAACTTGCCTCAGTTTGTTTAAGACACCCCTTCAGAAATCATGGTTAGATATAACTAGTTACAGCCCCTGTGTGTGTGTGATGATTTAACTTTAATTTAATTAGTCCTCTTAATAATAATTAAATTTTCTAGTTTATCCCATTCCCTAATTCAAAAGTAAAGAGTTCATTCTTATAATCTGATCCCATTCCAAATTATCCTTTTATTTGTTAGATCACGCGCTCATAACATTTGTTTAATCCACTTTCCCATGGTCGTAAATCTGTCAAAGTAATCCCTATTAAATAAGAAATTAGTGAACCATTGCACTTACAGAATTGTTCAAGGAGATACGATGGGGCCTAGCATTGTCATCCATGAATAATGAATTTGTACCCATTACAGCAATAAATAAAAGAACAAATTTATTGTAGGGTTTTATCAAGATAATGAGCATCAATTAGAAACCCCTGCCCCCAAAAATAGGTGAAACTCATTGCGACTATTCATTGCCATGTGTATACCTGTCCAAATTACCCAGCCATCTTCCCCATAACTATGTCTTTGTAAGATGTTTTAAGCCTTATATCTGTTTCCCTATTCTCACCACATTAAAATTTGCTGAGAATCCTTCTGAAAATTGAATCGTGACTTTTCAGTAAGAAGTACTCTACTCCGTTGATCTAAGTTCCAGTTGCAATGGTCACGTGTCCAACTTAAATGCCATCGTATATGACGGAGAGTCAGAAGTATGCAAACAACTTGTCCTTGCATGAAGTCTTACTAGATGCTGTTGGTCGGAATACTGGTCATCTCAAGGAAGCAGAAAGGTATGCTTCCAGCTGCCAAGCCATCTGTGTCCTAAGCCACCTCGCTCTTTGTCTCAAAAATTGTTTTTTTTTTTTGTCCCTGATGTAATTCTTAACAATTCCGACCATTTTATCTCTAAAAATATCTTTAAACTTTGTGATGCGACCTTGCATATTCAGGTATCTCTCCTCTGGCTTATCTTCTATCCACCTAGAAAATTCTTTGAACGATCCAGAAGATTACAGCATTCATATGGTGCGTGCTATTCATTCTTTACAATATGGCTATCTCACATTTTAAGCCTCTTTCCAACTTAAGGAGGTCTCGGCCGATTATCTGTCTCGTCTGTCGTCTTAAATGTTATTCAGATTATAAGATCTAAATTTCAACTTACATTCACGCAATGACCAAGTAAATAAAATAGTCCAATCAATCTAGAACTTAAGTTTATTAAGTCCTCTAATAAGAAGGGATGCTCTCAAATTGTTTCTTTTACGCGAGATCTAACAGGTTCTATTATGTATCAAAGAATACATTTACCAAAATATAATTCGAATAGCTCTAATAATTGCTCCGATAGCGTGGAGTCCTAAACTCATTTAAAACTCCATACACGCCAGAATACACCCGCGCACATCGCACTAACATACTTCTTATTAGCATAAACTGAATTATTATTCTCCTCTCTTACCTTTCCATCTCCCCCTTTTCTCTTTCTCAAAAACTACAAGTCATACATGATGTTTGCTTCGCGTAATTGGAAGTTGATTGAATCAAGTAGCGTCCAGGAAAAGTCCATAGGGACAATTAAGGGAAGTAAGCTTCATATCGTTAAAAGGATTTACAGTGCCAATCAAAATCGTCTCTTTTAAAGCGTGTTTAATTCCGACTGTCGTACTGCTGGTTATGTAAATTTCTGTTGTGTATAATCAATAACATTACATTGCACACAAGTACATTTTATGATTACATTCCAAAAATTAAAATTGATAAGAAGAGTTTAGCATTTTTTGTTTATCTTTTTGAACAGTAATGTACATTCACATTCTCTTCTATTTTTGTTATTGTTGCAAAAATAAATTACTCTTGCTTTATTTTAATTTTATACTGTAACCGTCCTGCATTCAAGCACACGACCTAACGGCCATCGGAGGAGTGATGACAACTGGAGCTCGAATTCCCAGAAGTCCATGCGGAAGACCTAACAAGTAAACATGATGTTCCAAGCCGAGACATATGTAACTCTGTGTTATTATGTTTACCCTTAATTGTTTGTCCTAAAATTTGTTATGTCCTTAAGTGTAATGTCTAAATAAATGTAATTAAATCTAGGAAGGTATTCTTTATTTGGATAGTATTCGCTTATTGAATCTCTGTTAACCCTAACAGCGATCACAACATGTGGCTCCCATGGTTATAATACTTAATTTCTGAATTTAGTACTTCGTTTTAAAAATATTTTCGATTTCCATAATTCTATCTGCATAAAAGTATTCTGATTGAAGTCTTTTTCGAAAGTCTTTCATTAGTTTATCTGTGCTTTAGAAGATCACAAATAAAATGGTAAAATTATATAAATAAAAAACATTAACAAATTGTTGTTTTACCTCAAAAGCATTGAAATAATTTTGTTCAAGTGATTCGTTAAGTAGTAATTATGATTATTCAGAGCCTTTCTTACTTCTATTAAGTAAAATACCTATCATCAAAATAATTTAACTGCCATTTAAATATAAATAAATAGTTTTATTTGCAATAAACATCCTAAATTATTTTCATATAAAATTTTAAGAAAATTAAATTACTCATTACATAATTATTCGTAAAAAATTGTATGATATAAATAAGATTTTGCGAAGAGAGAATAATTTAACATAAATTTCCCATGTAATTCACATTTTAATGAAACATTATCTATAACATTTCGAAATTTAAAAGATTAAAATCGTAAGATTAATTGACAAAGTTGTTAGCAAAAGTCCGAGATCAATTATTAATTAGAAATTAAGTAGGTAATTTTGTAAGACCTATTTGCTTGATATTTTCAATTTTCTTATGTACGTTATAACTTCATTTTTGTAGTTGCTTAATATATTTATGATAACTGTTAATAATAACTGTATAGCCATCTTTTATTTTATTTTTCAATAATATCGAATAATTACTATTCCTAAAATATAAAAGAGAACAATTTATGTTATTTTCACCATAGGCAAAAATTGAAAAGATATTTGGATTTTACTTTGAATGTCTTATTGAACAACGCTGTTAATAATTGTTGACCTTTCCTTAAAGTGATAAAATTTAGAAATTAAGGTTGAAAAATATGAGAAAAATAGGTAAAGAAAGTTGTTTTCTCTTCAAATTTGTTTAATAAGCCTCCAATTTATCAACTATTTTATTGGTCAAATAGAAGCCCTAATTTTTGACAAACATTTGCATAAAATTTCATACTTTTGGTAAAGTATTACTTTCTAAATAACAATATTAATACAACATAAAACTATGCAATACATATTACTTATCATAAATGAAACTCATAATATATTTTTGAATTTGGAACGCAACAAATTTTTAAAAATGCATTTTAAATTTGCATTACATAAACTTTTTATTCATAAATGTATGTTAGAACGATTTGATAATTTTCTGTTATTCAAAGTAGTGTTATTTTTTGTATTCTCATGCAATTTTATCCACAAAATTTTGAAATTCGAGAAAATAAAATTACAAGATCAATTTGCAAAGATGTTGTCTAATGTCTGATATTGATTTGAACAGAAAAATGAGTAGGTTAAATGTTTTTACTAGATGAGTTTTCAAGAAGAATGCTTCATACACTTGAAATTCAGTCAGCTTAAGTATTCTCTTAAACAAAATGAAAGGCTTCTCAGAGCCACTTCAAGTTTTCGTTCTTAATTATGAAATCAAAGTACAACTGATTCACGACAAGATTTATCTATGGACATCATTAAAATGAAATGTATGCTTCGACGTATTTTTCCTTTTCGCCTTCAGTTTTTGAATAAAAGTATTTGAAAAATTTTACATCCTTCTTTATTATGCGATTGTACAAGACAGGAGTGACCAACCATTTTGAAAAAAATTCCATTATCTGAACAAAAAGAAATCATGTATGCCCTTTTCAACTTTTCTATCATGATATATATTATATATAAATATATATCACTAATAGCACATCTTTTCCTATATAAATTTTCGTAATGAAGATGTAAAAAAATAATATAACAAATAAACAAAAGTTCAAAGTTAAGCTTTATTGTCAAACATTATAAAAGTTCAGTCAATTAAGCTAAGTATGAAATAAAAATGGATAACTTGACACGTTTGTCCCCTACCTTCATTTGTCAGTACTTTATTAGTGTATTTTTGAATTATTTTTTTTACCAAGTCGTCTATATTTGGATCAGTTATTGAAGTTGGTAACAAAATTTGATTTTTTAGATGCATATCAGATAAGTTTGAATGATATTTGGATTTCATTAAATTCATAATAGAAAACATTTGTTCACAAACATGTTCATCCAAATATGCAACATTACCCGACCGCGCGGTCTAACGAAACCTTCGTATTGATGTCAGACACTGCAGTTCTTCATGGCGATGGATTATTAATGTATAAGGAGAGCTTTTACGTATTTCCACAGAGTTACTGAAGAAAATATTATTTTTCATATTTTTGAGTTTTTTAAGAAGTTTTCACGTGCCATTGTTAGGACTGCGTCATGCCTCTCTGTTACACGCGCGCTGCGGGTAGGCTGTATCACTAGTATGACATAAGACAAATCATTTTTTGAAATTTATAGTGCAATATATGTTGAATAAGTGTGCGAAACACACAAAGCTATAAAAGTGGAGAGCAAATAGTCTCATCTATAATTTAAATAGAAAAACAAAATTTAAATGCACTTACCTGAAGACAATAAAATAACAGTCAAGGTTATCAGTAAGAAACGGGTGAATATCATCTCGATAACTGTTCCACCGCAGTTTAAAATAAGAAAAATCGGTATTAGTTAATTCCAACATCTTCCTTTTATTCCAGAATGTGCGCGCGTGATATTATATATTTTCACCTGTAAAAGTCTGTTTAGTTTCCTTCTTAAGAGAGTTTTAAATCCGCTTTCTATATCTATTATCGATCTAACAAATGCAACTCTCTTAAGCATTGCACATTTTTCACATATAAAATCATAAAAAAGAGAAATAAGTACTTTCATAATGCGTGTGTGACCATCTGAAGGTGATTAAAAGTTAATCCACGTTTCAGTATGTAATTTCCGACGAGATGAATAAATTAAAGATTTCCTAATATATCAATATCTTCTAAGGTTATAAAAAATTTAACTAACTTCAATTTGTTTGGATCTAGCTGGCAATTAATAAAATTCAGGCATAAATGGAAACTGTCCAGCTGTTCGCATTAATACCGAGGTTCTAAAATGCTTTTCGGGGCTCTCATGATCATATGAAATACACACAACTATAGTAGCAGTCTTAGTACATGTAATCATAAAAAGAACACAAATCTGTTTTCATTTTTTAGTACGAACTATCAAGAATCTAATATTACTTGTGAAAACTCAAATCAATGCCATGAATGAATTACAAGAGTTACATGTGTTTTGTAATTCATTTGCATTTCCTCTGTTCCTTGTTCCTAGAGCTTATCAATAAGTACAAAAACAGTTTAATTAAAGAAAGAAAATGTTTTTATGAATATGTGTGTGTGTGTGTGCGTGCATAGAATCCTAACTACAGAAAGGGGTACATGGCTCGTTTTTGGTTTGAACTAGGGGTTTTCTGGATTCATTAACATACGAATTTTTAGAAGATGACATTTAATTGAACAATATATTATTGTACAGTATTTACAGAGTTAAAACTGAACTATAGGGCCTACATATTAAGGAGTTATCAGATCGCATGTCTTTCCATGTTGGTCACACCCTTGCGTCTGCCGGTACTCGTGTAAGCCCTTTGGAATGAGGTCACAAAGTAGAGATCAAGTTTGTGGTGCCCTCTAGTGTTGAAAGGCGTCTCAAAATGTATACATCCTACAGCTCGGTCACTCCTGATGACTTCAGCGACATCTGGTGATAAACTTACGATCTGATCGAACACAAGCTTACAGCTAATGAAATATAAACATTTCAAAAAAAAAACTTTAACAAAATCAAAAAGGATTTGCTATTGAGAACTAAGGTTGTCTGATTTTATCAACCCGGAGGAGAAGCATTTCATTAGATCAGCAGAGGTGGTTGTTACAATCGGGCCTGCATGATCGCCTACTTTCTCTATCAAATATCGATCTCTGGGCTTAATTTTAACAACTCGATATGGTCCGAAAAATTTAGGTCTGAGTTTGAGGCCTACACCAAATTGTGTACGTTGGACCTCTACTAAATCATCAATCTGGTACTGGGGAGCCTTTTTTCTCTTCTTATTATCTTATTCTTTGGTTCTCAGCCTGATTCTTTAAAATATTTCCTTTCGCATCTTGGCGCATGCTTTCCCTTTGATCTAGGTGTTCTTCCTCTAGCTCCTCCATCAATAGGTCTCTAATCTTTATGTCTTCTTTATTTCTCATCTGGACGCCAGTTAGTAGTTCAAATGGTGTCCACTTAGTACTACGACAGATAGTACTGTTCAGTATTCTTAGAAGCCTGTCTACATATCGATACCATTTCGTTGCATCATCGAGTGATAACTAGGTCACCACTGGGATAAGAGTGCGGTGGAATCTTTCAACTTGACCAAGACCTCGTTGAACTCCAATGGTAATTTGTAAATGTTGTATTCCTTCTTCTGCACAATAGTCGCAAAAGGTTTTCGATGTAAATGCAGATCCTCGGTCGGTTATTATTCGTTTAGGGTTGCCAAATTTGCTTTGTTGTACTTTCAGCCTTTTTATAACTTCTACTGTGGAAACAGTTTTACAGGGTATAACCAGGTGAATATCGTAATAGCATCAATTATAGTCAGAATATGCTGATAGTTTTTATTAATTCATGGCAATGAGCCAATAAAATCGACACGATAAGTATTTAGAGGTGACTCATCTTTAGGTATTGGATTCAGAAATCCTTCTTTTTTTTTCCTGACTTTCAATTGGATAGAATGCAAGATACACAATTAACTATTACATGTTTTGTAAGTTTAGTTAAATCTGGAATAAAGAATTCTTGTTTGACAACTTTTTCAGTTTTGGCCGCTGAGAAGTGACCCTTTTCATGAACTAGTTTAATTAATTCAGTCTGCATACCACTAGGGGCAACTATGAATTCCCGTCCATTTACACATTTGTATAGTATCCCATTGTTTTCGAAAAATTCCTGGGATTCCTCTCTTCCTAGGAGTGTCTTTAATGTGTTAATATTTTCATCTTCCGACTTTGCTTTCTTCAATCTGGCGGCCAATGTATCATCCCCAATCATCATGACTGGATTTCTGCTAAAAACGTCCACGTGCTTCATCCCTTGACCTGGTCGAGGTATTACTTCATATTCAAATTCTTAGAGCAGTAATGCCCATCTAGCACTGCGGGTAACTAGGTCATTCTTACTCATGGTTTTTTGGAATGCTTGGCAATCTATCACTATCTTGAATTTGTTACCTAATAGGTAAACACACAATTTCTTTAGCGATTCTACAATAGCAAGGACTTCTAGCTCATAACTACTGTATTTTTCTTCCGCAGGGTTTGTTTTCATAAACTTGTAGAGGACAGGATGCAACTTTCCATCTTCTGCTTCTTGGAGCAGCACAGCACCATAACCCTGTAGGCTTGCGTCAGCATGCAATTCAATTCTTTTTCCATATTTGAAAATAGTCAGAACTGGACTGTTTGTCAAAATTTCTTTGAGTTTTTCAAAAACTTCTCTTTGAGATTGACCAAAATTAAAGGGATTCTCTTTTCTTAATAGGTCACTAAGTGGTTTCGCGATTTTAGAACATTCAGGTATAAATTTTCGAAAGTAACTAGACAGGCCTAAAAAATTTTGAACTTGTTTAATTGTTGTTGATTTAAGAAAATTTCTTACTGCGAGAGTTTTAACGAATATGATACCGTTTTCCACAATATGTCCTAGAAATTTTACTTTTCTTTTTAGAAACTGCCACTTTTTGAATTGGATTTCAAGATCGTATTTGGAAGCAACTTCAAGAACGACTCTTAGTTTACTCAAACCTTCATCTTCTTCTGTGGATGGAATTATTAAATCGTCCATGTATGCCTTTATTCATCAAATTTCGAAATATATTGTAAACATATCTTTGAAAAACACTGGATCTAGTACATAAGCCAAATGGTACTTTGTTAAATTCATATTGTCCGTCGGGAACAATAAATGAAGTGAATTTCCAGCAGTCCTCATTGACGTCGACATATAAAAAATCCATTCTTCAAATCCAAAGTTGTATACACTTTTGCATCTTGTAGTCTATCAAGTACATTATCTATTAAATGTAGTGGAAATCTATCCTTCACAAGCTTGCAGTTTAGTTTGCGGTAGTCGATACAAAGTCTGAAATCTCCGTTTTTCTTCTTCACTAGTACTATTGGACTAGCATATTCGGATGAACTAGGTCTGATGATTCCTTGTTCAAGCCACTCTACCACATGTTTTTTGATCTTTTGCTTCTCTACAAATGGCAAACGACGAGCTGGTTGGTAGACTGGGATATCGTCTTTCAAAATTATTCTCATTGAAACATCTGTGGATTTGGTCTTCTCAGGTTTATAAGAGGAAATTATTTTTGTCAAACCATTTTTTATTTGGGAGTCAAGACTATGACTCAAATCTAACTCATCTTCAAGATGTAATTCCGATATTTGCATCAGCCATGCTTTTTCCTCTTGTTTGTGGAATTCAACTCTATTTTGGGTGGAATTTAAAGCAGCTTGTTTCAAAATGTCGGAGCCTTTGACGGCTTCAAAGTTAAGATGCTTATTCGGCACAACATGCCATGTTAAGGAATAAAGGTCTTCATCTATGACGAAGTTATGTTCAAAAGAACTTTTCATCAACATTTGAGATTTACCTATTCCAGATAGGACAATACATTTCTTAGAAAATTTTTGTTAGTCTACAATCTTTGTACTTGCGTCTTCACGGATGATACTATCTGAACGACCAGTATCCATAAAAACGGAAATAGTTTTTTCACCAAATGTAATATTTTTCAGGTATAGTTCTTTTTGCATGATAACAGAACAGGTTTGTACTTCAGAATTCGATGGTCACAAAAACACAAAATGTGTAACACAGATGTGTAACACAAAACTCTTTTAGTACGGATATCATATTAGCTTGGCGCTGAAATAATATGAAATACAGACAGATATCTTCAATCAAAATTTATGTAGTAATTTATTCAATTCATTACTCGGTGTACGATTATTTAATGCCAATGTCCCTAGATTTGACATAATCTGGGCCCCGATTCTTAACTTCTCTAATTCTACCTCATCTTGTCTCCTCTTCTCTGCCAGTTCACAACACTAATAAGCAAAATAGGCACAATCAAATCCAAACAGGCACTTCAAAAATCGGGATAATCTTTTCACTATGCAGAATGTAGAATTCTTTTCATCAGGATGGCGCTTCGATGATGAAATCTTCTTATCAAAGGCAATTTCAGGAATGCGGGATGCATTTATCGGGAACTCCAAGTGCAGAGGGGCACTTCTTTCTATAAACTCCAAGTGCAGGGAGCACTTCTTCAAAGTTTATGCTGTTCTAAACTGTTCCAGAAATGCAGGGTGCATCTATTTAAAAAAAATTACTAGGATGGTAATGTTTCAGTGAGACGGCAAGGCCCACTGAATTTTAATTGATGAGTTACTTTTAAATCACGGTCGGAGCCGCCAAATTTTTATTCTGTAGAATCCTAACTACAGAAAGGGGGTACATGGCTCGCTTCTTGCTTTCTCTAGGGGTTTTCTGAATTCATTAACATACGAATTTTTAGAAGATGATATTTAATTAAACAATATATAAATGTACAGTATTTACAAAGTTAAAACAGAACTATTGGGCATACATATTAAAGAGCTATTAGATCGCACATCTTCCCTTGTTCGCAGCGCCCTTGCGTCTACCGGTACTCTTGTGAGCCCCTTGGCATGAGGTCACAAAGTAGAGATCAAGTTCGTGGTGCCCTCTAGTGTTGGAAGGTGTCTCGAAATGTATACATCCTACACACACATACACATATATATATATATAATTTGAAATTTATATGCAATTAAACAATAATAAATTTAATCACAAATTAAGTAGAAATTTACTTCAAAAATTAAAATATTAAAAATATGTAAAAAATCACAACAGAACCAGTCGAATGATGACGAAAGCCAGACCTCAAAAATAGGTAGATAAAAACTATTAACAAAAAGTGAATGAAATTATATTATTCAAATTAAATTATAAAAGAAAAATTACATAAAATTCAAAGAAAGTAGATTAAAGTAAAAATAAATAGACAAATAACAGAAAATTCAAAAAATATAATAGATGAAAAAAATGTAAAGCAAATTTAATATAATTTGAAGGAAAAAAAAATGGAAAATAATACATTTAAAGTTGCAACAGACTTTAGATTGTTCGGACCGTTATTCAGAAAATAATGACCGAACTATCTACATCAAAAAATATAATTAAATAATGGTTACAAAACCAAAAATACAATAGAAAAGAAATTAAAAGCAAAATCCTAAACTTTAAATACAATTAAGAAAAATTTCAAAACAAACACAAAATATTCCCAGAAATAAATATTATATAACTACAAAACAGAAATGTTATTAAAAGCTCAAAAAAAATATACCAAAAATAAAAAAATTTTGCATGAGAATATTACCACTTGTAAGACATCTACAATCGTGGTGTACAAAATACATACAAAAATAAACAATCTGTTGTATATTAAATTGCAAAAATGCTTTAAATTTAAAATGTTTTATTCACTTATATATCGAAAATTTGTGAATGCAAATATTGTAATTAAATACAGTCTCAAAAAACTGGTAACGCAAAGTAAAAATGGCAAAGAAGTTAGAATGACACCTCTATAATTTTTTCAAGCGATCCAAAGAACCAATTCTAGTTGCTTCTCAATGTAGAATCAATAAATTCTAGAATCAAGTTGTCAAATGTCTAGCATACAACTTAAATAGGATCTTAAATAATAAAAAATTTAGATTAAGAAACTAAAAATTGTTATTAATAATAGCAAAAAAATTTATAAGATAATAATTTTAAATAAATCTTAAAATAACTCTAAAGAAAATTCTTAATTCAAAAAATAGCTATACTCTTTACCAAGCTAAGTTGTAGCAAAATAAAAGTAGAAAAAAATTAACAAACATTGGATATATATATATGTGTGTGTGTGTGTGTGTGTGTATAACTATATATATATATATATATATGTGTGTGTGTGTATAAATATATATATGTGTGTGTGTGTATGTGTGTATGTGTGTGTATGTATGTGTATGTATGTATGTATATAACTATATATATATATATGTGTGTGTGTATGTGTTTAAATATATATATATATGTGTGTGTGTGTATGTGTGTGTGAGTGTATGTGTGTGTGTAAGAGAAAGTAAATAATTGTCAAGGTAAATTACTCAATTTTTAATTAATCAAAATCATACTAAAAGACATTTTAAAACCTCTAAAAACAGATAAGAAACATTTATTAAAACTAAAAACGACGAGTATTACAAAATTTAACGCAAAATGCCGTAAATTATCAAAATAACCATAAAAATTTAAAAAGTTGTATTCTAAATTGAAGAGATAGCAATTATTAGAATGAAAAAGGCTCAGGTTAAAAAACAAAATATACGTAATAACTTTAACGAAAATATATAAAATCATAAATTAAAAATTACAACTTAGTTTAATACGAACTATTCAAAACATAGCAAATCTCAAGAGAAACGAATAAGATTAATTAAAAACCAAAATGGAGATAATGTAATATGAATACTGTCCCAAACTTTAAAATGGAAAAAGAGTGTTTGAAAAAACTAGCGTTATAGATCCAACCATCACACTTCAGTAATTACATTATCAAATAAGGTATAAACCAAAAACAATCAAAATATCAGTAAAGTATAGAACTTCAGATTAGAAAAATGGAAAAAGAAAACGCAGATCAGAATCGAAGTAAATAACCGTAGGCTTAAAAATAATCTAAGGCTATTAAAGCACACTTAAAATTTTGTTCCAAAAAGTTAAAAAATTGAAACTTTCATTTCGTACAAAATTTTCGTGTCATCTCATTCTTGTGTAGTGGTAAACATTGCATTATCACTATTTTATTGAGTGATTTTATGGATTTACTAAACTAAATAATTTGCTAACACATTTTTTTCCAGTTAAATAAAATTCCTTAAAAACCTAAAGCAAGGAATCTTTTTAAGTTCAATAAATTTTTGCTATAAATAAATTTACTTAAATCAATAAAACTAAGACTATTCATATTCATAAAAGCAAGGGCTCTTATAATTTGTCTTCCTCTGGCAGCCCAAAATAAATTTGAAATAAAAAATTTTAAACATAAGCAAAATGCATGAAACAAATATCAAAGAAGAAAACTATCATAAAACATGATTTAAATCTACACACACACACACACACACACACATATATATATATATATATATATATATATACATGCGTGTGTATGTGTGTGTGTGTGGACATCTTCTGGTGCTGCGGAGTCTAGGGGTTTTTCTTTCATCGGGTTCCGTAATGAATGTGACTTCTTTGACTTAAATGAAGAGACGGTTTTGGTATATAATCCTATTTATTAGCTGGAGATGCTATGTACAAAGCTTCAATTTACATAATTATTTCTGTTCAGTGAACTAATTCCTCAAACACATGTTGAGGCGACTTATATTAACGACATAATATCGATAAGTGTTGAACGAGCTAGCTCGTTCGGAGTGAGACGGTTCTGCTTGCTAAATCAGGAGTAGTGATGAAGAGCGGAAGGAAAGAGAAGATATGAGGACGAGAGCTATGCATTCTTCGATTTTGTTCAGGAATAGGGGGCGCTGGGTGAATTAACACATGACGCTGATTTGTGGTGCCATCTATCAAGCAAATAAGGAAATAATTTTATTATCATTGAAAACGCAATTAATAAATTGATAATTGACTGGGGAATTATATATATATATATATATATATATATATATATATATGAATATCGAGATCTCCAACGCATCGGAACAGTGCATTCAGTAGGTGTATATAAGGAGCGATTCTCAATCGATTGGGCGAAATATCGGTTGCATTTCGACTGCAGATATCTTACGTCGGTTGTAACAATTCCTCGCCAAAAGATTCGCAGATTACAGAGTTTGAAAGAGGTCGTGCTATCGGAATGAAAGAGGATGGTTGGATGAATCAAATAATCCCTCGACATCTGGGTCGATGCGATGAAGTGATTAGATGATGCTGGCAAGAGTGAATCAACAACTGCAGATATTAGTGTCAAAACAGCAGTAATCTACCCAGGACTTCAATTGAACTGGAAGACAGAGTGATTGTCAGAGCAACGGTTACAGATAGTTGGTAACGGATTCGTTTTTATCAACTATCTGCCGTGTGGCCTGCACACATGTGTCCAACTTGACAGACGACTGAGAGGGCGGAATTTACGCTCGCGATGTCAGTTACGCCGCTTACCTCTCACGCCTGTACACCGTCAAGTCCGATTACTGTGGTGTCGAGCTCAATCAACTTAGAACAGCACTGACAGAGAACGTATAGTCTTTAGTGATGTATCCCATTTCCAACTGTGTCCTGTTGAAAACAGCAGACGTATCTGGAGATTTCCAAGACAGCATGGGGATGCTGCCCTTTCTATCTCATGCTACACAGACCACTATCAAGGCGTTATGGTCTGTGGTGCCATCTTCTTTGATAGACGGACCCCTTTGGTATTCATTTCTGGCACATGGACAGCTCAGTGGTGCGGAAATGACATTTACAACTGGTAGAGTTACCGTTCCTTTTGCGACAACCAAGACATACTTTTCAACAACATGATGCCAGTCCGCACCAAGCATGTGTTGTTATGAATTGCCAACAAGCTTTCCCTACACTTCCTTGGCCTCCTAGGTCTCCTGATATTTCTCCCATAGAGCATATTTCGGACATTATGGGAAGGTGATCGCAACCATCCAAGAATGTTGACGATTTGGCTCAACTGCGGTCTATGTCACGCAAAGTAACAGCTTGCTTCCAGGCCAGAGGTGGACAAACGCCTTATTGATTTCCTTCCTTTGTAATGTTCAAACTCTGAAGTAAATTCAGTCAATTGTTCTAAAAATTTTATTATTTGTTTTTTTATGTATGTACTGCACATCCAACAATTTTTATCACAATCCGACAATTCCTTCTTGGTGCGTCGTTTTATTTTGTTTTAGAGTGTGTGTATATATATATATATATATATATATATATATATATATATATATATATGATGGGAAGGGGTACAGTTGATTCACGAAAAAATATATGTTTTTTTCTGTTGTGAAAGCGTATCGGAAATACTATCAGATGGGTTTCAAGATATAAAGATTTACTTTGTTTGCTGTAAGTATGATTATTTTAAACATATAATTCTAAAAATTGTACATTGTAAAATAAATAAAAATAATATCATTACACGTTTTATAGTGGTTTAATGTTCCCATTAAGAAAATTTACATGTTTAAAAATTTGACAACATAAAAATTACTGATTAATATCATGAAAAATAGTTAGGATTAAATAATATATCTGTAGGTGTATTTGAAATAAAAATTAACTCTTAAAGATATTTGTAATATTAACTGTATCGTTTCTTTAATAACAACTGAATGGATGGTATTTTTGCGATTTTCTGTGGTAATCTTTTTCTATCGGACAGACATGATCTTTGTAATCTATTTTATGTTTAATAAAAAAAATGAAATAAATGTCTTCAGAATCATAAATACCTAAAACCCATGAACAAAGCTTTGTGGTCCCATTTGCCAATATACTCATTGTACTTGGAAAAAAATGTATTTAGTTGTCTTCAAAGCACTATGTTTTAATTTACATAAGCCATACGAGATACTTTGTAACCAGATGAATATCTAATTCTTTTCATATCTATCGGATATCTTCAGGTGCAGCTGAGAAAATTTACTTTTGATATCCAATAAGCCTTTGAAAAACTAAAGAGAACATTCAAAATAGCTATTTAACTGGTCCTCGTTTTAACTGACTAAGCAATAAAAGAAACTGGCAGACATAACCCATCGCTTTGTGTCTGTAGATATTAATTTTTGTTTTTATTGTTCTCCCTCGTTATTGTACTTATTATTAAACTGTACATTAAGTAGAATAAAGGGCACAGTAAGTTGGAGTTACATTCAAACAATCTTGATTTTGAAAAAAAAAATTAAATTGGGTAGCGGGAACATTATTTACAAATTAAATTATGCTTAATTTATCTTATGGAATTCTTTACATCATCTATTTTAGCCTTAAAAAAATAGGATATCCTAGTAATTAGTATGTTATAAAAAATTTATCTCTTAAAAAGACCGCGTTTAAAAATATTACATTCTTAATTATTATTTGAGACATGTTTTTCTTGAACTGTGTGTGTCTAATATTGAATGAAAAGCAAAGGAGAGTACTCGAGTAACTACAAAATATTAAATGAAAAAAAGAGAGTAAGAAGAAACATTAAGAATAAAAGCAAAGAAGACTTGTGAAGATTTTCAAAACCTAAATGATGCAACTATCTAAATAATTATACAGAATTTCATATTATGTTTTTATTCAATTCAGCGTAAAAGAAATAAACTTAGGCTGAAAAACCTTTATATGAATATTATATAAACAAAGTTTATATACATTATTTTTTTGTATATAAACAAAGTTTATATACAAAAAAAAATTTCTGAAAAGATAACTACTTATTTGTACTTTAATATTTCTTGATAAATATAAGTAAAATTGCTCGAAATTTTAATGGGATACCCGAATTCAAAAGTCAATTAACTGAAAGAAAAATAAAATAGCTTCATTAGTAAGGACTAAGTTACTAAGTTACTTCATTAGATACATTAACCAATTTTATCTAAAGAATACTAGGTGTACCAATAAAGTAACGAGACTGATGCTGCTACAGAAGAAGTACGCATGCGCCAACCGTCAGCGACCGAGAGACGTTTAGAGTGAAGTCTTCTCTTTCGAATGCAGTGCCTCTCGATTCTGTAAAAAATCCGTACAGTCGTAGCCTTCGTTCCCATTAGAGTTATTTTTTGTTTCGCAGGAAAAATGATAAGTGAGCAACGAATTGTTGTGAAATTTCACATGAAATTAGGAAAACCCTCTTCTGTAACTTACAATTTATTGAAAGAAGTGTACAACAAAGAATGTTTATCAAGTGCACGTGTTTTTGAGTGGTTTAAGGGACTTAAAGATTACTGAGAAGATGTTGAAGATAATTCACACCTGGGTCGTCTTTCCAAATCAAAAACGGATGACAATATTGAAAAAATCGGTTTTCTGGTTCGATCTGACAGTCAGTTTAATATTCGTGCGATTGCTGAGATTGTAGTAAATGACAAAAAATCCGTATGGCAAATGTTTCCTCCAAGACAAAGCGCTGGCTCATTCCACATTGTCTGTCAAGAACTTTTTAGCCAAGTACAGCATCTCAGTGTTAAACCATCCGACATCTTGAGCCATGCGATTTCTATCTGTTTCCTATGGTGAAATGTACATTAAAAGGATCAAGATTTGAGTCCGTTGAAGCAGTGACAGAGAAACTGCACGCTTCATGAATAAACAGACAAAAGAAGACTTCCAGAATTGTTTTGGACAACGGAAAATTCGCATGGAGCATAGTAAGGATATAGAAAGGGTGTATATTGAAGGTGACAATAATTAAATTTGTATTACATCAGAATAAAAGGGTTTATAGTTTTAGTCTCTTTTTTTAATGACTACACCTCGTATATGTTCCAATCTTACAATTTTAGTGGCAATCAAAAGTGAATAGATAAAATATACCGATTCTGAAACAAAAAAAAATTGAATGATCGGAGTTTGGGTGGGAAAAATGAAGAAAAATTTTCCTGGACTTAATACATGACGTCATAAAATAGTAATCGATGTTATATATAAATTTTGTTGTATAAATACTTATATATATATAAACCTATCATAAAATTAGGTTTGCTAATTTTTATAAATGGAATCGCGTTGTAATGCAGAGATCTCCTGGAAATTCATTTTTGAGGTCGGAGTTGAGATAAGAAATGAAGGCCAAAGCACTTTAATAGATAATTATTGAAAAGTTAGATTGACAGGCTATCTAAATGAGATAAATTCCTTTGAAAATGACCAATAACTGGCCTAGTATAACGTTCCATTCTGAATTTGATAATGGTTTCTTCCTACCATTTACTTGAAACCCATTCCATTTGCCTTAGTAACATCGCAACAGTCGCATTTCAAATGTT
>BMAW01132838.1:240113-313582 GCA_019974015.1 Nephila pilipes | reverse complement strand
AAATAAATGTGATGTCCGGAAAACAAGTCATTTTTATTAATAGTCTTAAATACATATATATGTATGTGTGTGTGTGTGTGTGTGTTATTTCAACACAACATTAATAGATAAATATCCACTTCTGTTGAAATTGTACTATACACGTGAAAAGAATTGATAAGATCTAATAAACACTTGAAGATGTGGTAAAATACTTTTATTTAGTCACTCATTTGCTTAAAAATTTCATTAGAGGTTATTCAAAGGACATTGCAACATAAAAACATATAAGGGAAGTACGATCATTTTCGTGCAAATATTTCTTGCGATCTTTTAGGAGTTTTGTGATCCATGTTTATCTAAAAGGAGCAAAAGAAAGTTATTTATTTTTGTTATCTTTAAATTGTTAGGAATTTGTAATCAAAAATATAAATTGTGTGAAGATAGCATGCCTTAAATTTCTATAATAAGAAAACTATTCTTTTTGAAAAATTTGTTTTTAAAAATATTTATTATTTAATGTAAGGTATATTAGAAATAACGGGCATAACTACACTTAATATTCCGAAAATGAGCTTATTTTTGTATTTATATCAACAGATGATACATTGTCTTGAATGTATAGTAAATCTAAATTTTCATATGTAGTGTGAGAAAGCGCCTTTTAAAATAAAAATATTTTAATAAAAATTAATGGAGTTAAAATTTTAAAATATTCTACATTAATTCATCCAAAGCATGATATCTTAAAAATATTTAAAATCTTATAATTATATTAAATTTATAAACCTTTTACCATTTAAGTAAGAAATTTTTAAAAGCTAATTCATAGATTATTATTATTTTTAAGCAAAGTATGTGGAAGTTTCAATATAATTCCAGATAAGTAATACTTCGTTTGACACTCACTGTTAAAAGACTTATATTTCCTTCTCAATAAAAAAAATTAATTAAATTATAAGCATCATTTAATTAGAAATTGATAAATTAAAAATGTTCATAGCAAAAAGTAAGTATTGACGTTATTTGTAAATTTTTCTGAGCAATACGTTGAAAATACAAACACTTAGAAGAATATTTATAATTATGAGGTTATAAGTATTTTCTGAGATTCAGTAATTATAAAATTAAATTATGTGTTTTAAGTTCCATAAAAATATTTAGAGCATGAAAAAATGCACACTCTGTTCAATAACTGGAACACTTGCTTAAACTTTACTGGACTAAATTCAAGCAAGCATTCAAGAAGCAGGATGTCCAAAATTCTGAACCAACTGCTATAAAACAAAGAGAGCTTCTCAATTAAACTAACATATTGTTATGCTTCTAAATACATTTTCCATCAATAAACATTTTCCAGAATATCAGAAATTATGGTTTCCTATCTTTTTTTTTTTTTATTTTAAGAACTTTAAATATACATTGGAGAAAATACAGCATACATAAAGGCTCTTATTTGCCCTATTTTTCCACATAATTGCCTTGTTTCTTGGGGCATTTATTGTACCAATAGATCAAAAAATTGAAGCTTTGGTAGTAAAAGTGACCATTGAAGAAATTAATTTTTGACTGAATTAACATCATTCTAATGTGTCCGTTGTCAATGAAAACCTTTTTTAAGCTTGCGGAAAAAAGAGCCAAAAGGGGGCAAATCAGGAGTATAAGGAAGATTCGGCAAAATTTCTGGATACAAGGTGTCCAAGAAATTTCATGTGTCATAAGCCGTTCGTAGTCTAGCGTATTCATACAATAGAAGAATTCATTATAATACAAAGACTGGACTAAACAAGGCGTATTGCAACGAATAGCCTCTTTAAGCTACTCATATAACCAGCACTGTATACTGCCGTAATTCACGATAAACAATAAAGGCTGACGTCTTTTAAACGTACAAAAATAACGAATTTCTGCTCGTACTTCTTCAAAAAATTTGCTTCGTATATTTGCCATTATAAAGGGGATCCCAGATGTTTACGTTCCGAACTGAAGAAATGATATAAGAACTTTCTCTAGCAGTTGATTATTATTGGCGATGATGTGAGTAATACATTTGATGGAATAAAACAAGAAAACACTTTCTGATGTGCCTTAATATGTTTGTACGATCCCTGGACATAAAAACAGTTTTTTAAGTATTATTAAGATTGTGGCGCTTCTCCTTAACCTCTTGCCACCTTCTCACCATGCCATGAGGTGGCCCGTATCACTCGCACCTTTTGCCGTGAGGTGATATATCAGAACAACTAATTTCTTCATGCGCAGATTATGCAAGATGTAAATATTCTGCACACGCATCTGTGATATTAGTATTTATACCCATGGAGCTATCAGAATAACATAAAAATGAAAATGGAGTTTTCGCCTTGCAGATCCTAATACTGTCCTCCAAATATCCAATAACCTGAGTTAAACCTGTATGGGTAGGAAAACACCTCGCACTAAAAGATTCATCGTTCTCGCTAGGTACCAAACCAGAATTTTCTGAAGTCATTTTCTAGATACTTGAATTTTGCATGAATTCATGTCTATGAGAATACTCTACAGTTGTTCTTCACCACTATGTTTCATATTAACTTGATAATTGTATGATACAAGCTGCATCTTTTCAATTATCCATTACTTATTAATTTTGTAAATATTTGAACTAACTTCATTTGTGATATTTGTTCCATTTGGACTAGTGATATCTAATACACAATACTAAATTGAATAACAAATAAATATTGATGTTTTAAAATATTAAAATGACCTGCACTATTTGCAACCTACTGATCTGAATCAGTTGAAGTGATGCTCACGTATTTAATTCCCATTCAAGATGTTTTCCCCTTCATTGCTCAGTGAAAATAGCAATGTAATTTTGAATTCAAGCTTAACGAAAGGATTAAAAAAAATTAATGAAAATTATTGTTTCTATGCATAAGGCTTATGGCAGTGTTTTTAATTATTGCATTGAGGAGTATAAATTATATGGTAGCATTCTTGGATTGTGTAGAGTTCATACCAAAAACGGTCTACCTTCGATTGCCGATAAAGATAACAAAGCATATCCTGTTCAGTGTCTATTAACGAGGATCTTCGAAATCCCTCTTCAAAGAATGAAGATCGTTTGCATTTTAATAATATGAAAATTCGAAGAAGATCGTCACAAAGATTTGGAAAAAGGCAAAAATTTCTTTGATATTTCCTTCTATCGCTTTGAACACAGAAATATATATTTTTTCTGGTGAATATAGATTTTGCTAGCAGTATATCTACCTCATTTTAAAGTTTTTTTTCACTTACTGACTTCCTTCCGTTTCATATAAATGTTTTAATTAAAATTCACTTTCACAGTTAAAATTTGCATTAATATGAGGGCATCTCTCATAAGCAAAACAAATTCAAAATGTTCTAGTAGGAGTACTTAATACTTCTAATATAAATTGCATTCCAAAAAAGGAGAAGGAGAAGAAAGAATCCGAGAAATACGTTTTTCCAAAAAGGAAGTATTCATTTTTAAGAATAAAAATTTATATCCATGTAATAAATTTATTTGTGTTTAATAATATTAATATGTTTAGTATACACATTGTAAACACATTGTTAGTATACACATCTTTTTAACAGTAACAATTGTCTTGTAAAACATTACAATAATTTTTCCATTAATGTTTATTACAAAGAAATAATGTTTGATCAAAATATCCAGAGCAATCGTCAACACCCTTTCAAATTATATCCGAAGTAAAAGGCGTAATTATACTTTTATGAGGTATATATTTTAACATGATTTTCATAAGCAGAAACCACAAAATTTTCAAATTCGAACACACATTTGATATATTCTAAGCTTCCCAAACTCCTCTGGCATTTTAACTATAATTATTTTACTATTTTTCATTCACCAAAAAAACATTAACAAGCTATATAAAAACTATATAATAATAATATATATTAAATTCCGAACATAACATTAATTAAATAAAATTTTTGATATCTTTAATTTTTTTATCTTGAGTAAAACTCTCAAATTTAGAAAATATTTAAAAGACTTGCATATTAGAATATCAATTAACTTTACATATTTTATGAAATATTCTTACCATATATGAAAGAGAGAAATTGTTAAATATACTAATTAATAACACTTATTTTACTCACTTGTGAAATGTGTAAAAAAAAAGTGCAAATTCTTCTAATATTTAGTCTTTAGGTTCCTACTTGAAAGACGTCCCCTGAAAACAAAAAGAAGATATTTTGATTTTTAGAGAAAAGACTTCCTTTTTAACATGCACATTTTCTGTTTTGTTGTTATCTCTGATATTTTCTATATCTGATATCTTTCGATAGGCAGACAGTAAAATTTCAAAAATATACCCCAGTTTGGTAATAAGGCCTTTCCCTATTTAAAGCTTATTTTAAATTTCCCTCTTCTTTCCGAAAAATATATATTCTGCTATATTTTTTTTTGTTTTCATTCTCAATACATGATGACATAAATATGTTTTAATTTATACTAAATATTATCTTATTGTTTTTACTGTATTCTTTAAGACAGTAAAAGAAAACGGAAACATTACAAATTCAATGTAGGAAAACATAGCCTCATTTGCATATTAATGTTACTAAATCACCAACTTATAGAGGGAGCTTTGTAAGGTGCGAGTATGTAAAATGTTTTCTTACACAACTTCCAAAGAAAAGAAAAACACTCCAGAGAGATAGAGATCTTTATAACCCAACATCCAACTGATTTGAGCATGAACTTTTATATGAGTCTTGTAAAAAGTAGTTCTGTTACAACAATAGATTGAACGAAAATAAATAAATCGTAACCACTTCGTTTCTCACGATTATTATACTATTTTTTCCAATTTTACTTAGTGTAATTGAATTAAATTTGCTTAAAAGTTAAGAACTTCTTCCGCGTTCAAAGTAATGCCCTGCAGCTTTAAGAAATGTTCATTTTTATTGAATTTCGCCGTACACAGAGCAGTTTTAGAAAATAAAACCTCTTCTACATTTGTAATGTCTTTTCTAACACACAAGTTACAGTTTCTGATTTAGCAAAAGAATATTAATTAGTCTTATTGTTTACTTTCGTTTTTTCCAGTCAAATAGACATATGATATTGATAAGATAAACAGGAAAATCAATTATATAATCAAAGTTAATTTGCATAAAACACTATACTTGTGCGGTAAGTCACTCGCAAATTTTATACTTATTCCATGCAATATTTATGTTAATGATACTTTTTATTTCAAAGCTTTTAATTACCTTTAGTAAGATTAATATCGTAATTAGCCTAGTATATATTTAAATTTAATTTTAAATGTAAGTTTCTCTTATAAAAGGTAAAAATCTAAATTCCATTACTGTTCTTAAAAATTCAGTTAAGCGGTGAGCCAGTTTTAGTGTCAATGTATTTTACCAGGTCTTTAACTTATTTACAACATGAGAAAAGGAAATAAATAAAAGGAAAAGAACCAAGTTGAGTGTTATTGAAATATGCAAAGAAAAAAAATGAAAAATTACTTACGGACAGAATGCCCCACAGCATCTGCATTAAAACAAAATACTTAAGTTAACTCATTTGATATCGAATTCTTATATTATTTTCATAGGTATATTTATGAAAGTTTAACAGTAGAGAGAAAAGGAACTTAATACACTGCTAACCATCCAAAATGCAACATGCGGAAGCCAAAATATAACAAAACCACATTTATCAAACTGATTACACGTAGTAAAAATTTGAAAATATAGCCTTCTGCAAGGCGAGTAAGATGATGAAATATCTATTCAGTTTTATCGCCACGGCTGGCAATAACCGCTGCTACATGCCTAGGTACTGAAGGAAAGAGGCATTTGATGTCTTGTTGGGTAATGGTATCCCATGCTGCCTCAACACGTTACATCTGGTGTAACAGAGGATGGTGTATGCCGGGACAGTTGTTCTCTAATCATTAATCAGACGTGTTCGATAGGCGATAGATCGGGAGAACAGGCAGCCAACGTCCAATACAATTTGGTGGATGAAGAATGAGTCTTGAACATTGCGTGTCTCGTGCCGTCACATTGTCTTCTTGCAAGAGAGGACAACAATCTTCATAACCTCAGCTGGTTGGACAACGGTTTGACAATGAATACTAAGAGATTCGAATAGCATACTAATACCACCCAATGCCATAATACCAGTTCCAGGACCAGTACGTATTCCAGGACTGCATACTTGGAAAACAACGATTAAGCATTCACTTTCTATAGTGTCTCTTGACCTCTAATCCAATTATCTTTGTTATTCTGTTAATTGATCAAATTATCAGCTTCTGTTTTCCTCTATTTAAACATCTTTTAAATATTTTTAATAAACTGTTGTTGTTAGAATAATATGTGGATATCAATCTTCTTGTATAATATATAAATACTTTCAGATTAGGAGTCCTTTAGGACGCACTAACCTCACTTTTGAAATAGCTATTTAGAAACACTTCAACAATGGGCTTATTGTAAATAAGTAGACATTAATACTATTTCTGGTCACTATTTAATTGTATGTTACTATCATAAAAATAATATTATTCTAGCAGTTTTCCAAATATGAATGGCTACTTTTGCGATTAAAAAGCTGATTTATTTCTATGTAATCTAATTTCAATATAAATTAATTTAGATAGATATATGTATATATAATTTTTCATAAACAACATTATCTGTTTTGGAACACTATTAAATTTCAAGTATCTAATGATTGACTGAAAGATTTTGGCTAATAATACTGATTCATTGAGTAAACAAAAATTTTAATTAGATTAATTTAAAAAAGCTAAACATTTTAATAGTTAAATGCCTTGTAAAGAAATTAAACTTTTCAGTATTCTAATATATTTTTTTCTTAAATAGTAACAATTAAAGATAATGAGGGTATAACCTTAAAAGGGGTTATATATATACAAATCAGAATTGTAACATTGGCTATTTTTCCAATAATTATAATTTTTAGCAAATCATTACTCTGTTTTATGGTTTTTAAACTCTATCATTTTTCACAATAATTAGAAATGTTATATTGAATTAACTACAATTTATGTTTCGACGTATGAGTAATCAGTTAACGCCATAAAGACCTACAGACTGTGACGGAAAATTAAAGATAATTTCAAAAGAAGATTAACTATAAATATGTACATAAAATTGGTAATCATATAAAGACAAAAGAATTTGAAAAATCAACGATAATATAGTTAATTTATGACGAATTTATTAGAAATGGTTGATATGATAAATCAATATCTCCTACCAGTTAATATCAATATCTTCTACCATATGTTATTTTACTCTAACATACTTGAAAGATTTTATTGATATCTTGGAGTTTTTTTTAAGGAAAATTGGAAATTTATATTTAGTAGTATGAGAGAATATTATAAATAGATGCATATTTGATATTCAACTTACCCGTGATCTTCTTCACATCACCTAAGAAAAAATATTGATCAAATATAATACCGTTAAAAAAATTAATGAATGTTAAAATAAGATTACAAAAACAAGAAATAACTCTTTAAAACTTTTTAAAGTGTTACATAAAATGCTTATTGAGATAAAATCTTAGAAATAAATATTACTCGCGTGTATATGCACTCAGTGGCCAAAACATTAGGGCAACACATGGTACTCCTCAATAACATCGTGGGGTCTTCCTCTAGCTTTAATGATGAATATTCTTCTAGGCATAAACTGTAAGAATTGCTGAACTCGATGAGGAGGAATATTAGCCTATGCTAACAAAATGGGTGCTCTTAATTCCCTTTGGTGGTGCTTCGTAGTTTTTAACTAATCTTTAAACCTCGTTTCACAAATACCCAATAAGGCTAAAATCGAATGATTTAGTAGGATATTGAAGAAATTGAAACACTGAATCATATTCTTCTAACAGATTTTAAACGATATTAACACTATGGTCAGGTGCATTATTCAGCAAAAAAAAGGTTTTAGAAAACTTGTTTTAGCAAGAAACTTTATGGTCATAAGCTAGTGTACGTGGTCAGCAATTATGGAGAGGTAAGCGATGTCATTGATAAATGTTTCCAACGGAAATAAGTAATCAAGACAACCCCTGGAAAAGGGTCCTCAGTCCAGGATTCCTACATCATCTGTTGAACCGTTGTATTGGGGTATAATTCAGGCAGATTGCGACATACGTGGACCCTGCTGTAAACTTCAACCACAAGAAATCGTGTCTCATCAGACCAGAAAACATTCTTTCATTCATCAAATAACCAAATGTTGGCTTTCTCTAGCCCAAAAAAATCTGTTTTCGTCCGCTTTACAACGAAATAAAAGGGACTCGATCGGATTCCTGGCTATTAAAACCATTTCGTTTCAAGATCCATGTCGTAGAATGTGCGGATATGCTTTGAAATGATCCTGAAATTGTATTGTGCTGAAATCTGTTGCGATGTAATTCTTCTGTTGCAGCACACAAAGCATGTCAATTACCTGAAATCAGTTTCGTTCACTAGTGATTTCGACTTACTAATTTATATTTTACTTGGAAGTTTTTTGGCTCCGGTGCCATTCCTTGATACCTCGAGATAATGTTGTACGATTAAGTAAGCGACTTCATAGATACTAGAACCGACCCTTCTATTGCTTGCAATTGTGCCGTATTACCATGAACAAGGGAATTGCAATGTTAAAACTGGTGCTTCTGACGAAGAAGAATAGTTTTATCAGCAAATCCAATTCATTGTATCAGCGCATGCTGCATGAACGGATCGAAATCTAATTGAGTGGTGTTTCTGATTTTTTTTAACTACTGAGTGTATATAGGAGTTGTATGAGACATGTTTAAAAAAAAGAATATCGATTAATAACACCTTTCTCCATCGTATAAATAAACACTGTTATTAATACATGATCACACAATTTAAATATAAACAATTTTCTTTTGCTTCCGGTCCCCTCTAACCCTTTCAGTTTTCATTGCATCTCATATTTGAAACTAAAAAACTGAAACAAATTAATAAAATTTTAAAATATTTGTTAAAATAAAATCATCTGATTATTGCATTTTATGAATATGTTTTCTTTAATTCCGCTTTGGATCTCAGAATTATTCTTTAGATTACAACGAGAAACCCTAAAGAAATTAACTTTTCCGTATGTTTGAATGCGACATTTAATAATTTCCATTATAAAATGCTTCCCAAATTTTCGAGATAGAATCAAAATATAATTAATAGCTTTTAAATGTAAATTAATCTATGATAAATTATTAATTGTTTTCAGTCTATTAAATATTGATGAATATCTAAAAATGATGAGTATACGAAGTTGAGGAGGTGGGGGGGGATATTGTGGTAGGCAGAGATATTTTTATAATAAATAATTGGAAGCTTTAGAATGTATGAGAGATATCATAACTAACTTTCTTGATTTTCGAAATAATAATTTTTCTTAAAAAAGATTCCAATTAATATCAAATGTTCTTAATGGTTTAGATGTTACGATAATAATGTAGCAATCATTACACAAAAGTTGGGAACACTTGAATGGGTAAATTAAGGTAAAAAGGGTTTTTATTATTGCTTTAAATTGGAAATGTATTTATTGTTGGTAAATTGATATTTCACGATTTTATTCCTATGCAGTATGCGTCCATCAGTTTCCAATTTTTTTAAACGCTACAGTTACTCTTTTTGAATAGAATAACAACAATAAACATAAAATAGATTTATAATAAGAAGTATATTCTCAAATAACTATAGCTATTAGCAAACAATTTACAAAAATAACAACATTATTCCGCAATAAACAAAAAAAAAATGTAATTAGGTTCGATAAAACTTATAAGATGTAAATATTGTTTCTTAAAAAAGCCATATAACAGGGTATAACCGGATAAAATTACATAAAACCGGGAGCCCCTGTCTCAAAGAGATTTATAAATGAACAGATCTGATCCTCCAGGTTTGGAGTTGGATGGGGGTTTAACTATCCCACCCTGGAAAAAAATCTTCCGTTTAGAAATATCACATGTCTTGGACACATTTTTAGATGTGAGAAAATAGATCATTTTAAAAAGGTGACCTTTGCAAAAGTAGAGGTCAACAGAGGAAGTGTTGGCGCCGCAATAGATGAATTGATTGCGTTGAAACAAATCTTAAGACATAAAAAAAATCAATCGTTGTAGGACCATAGCGTTTGATCGGAACCATTGATAAAGGCTTACTGAGACGGCATTGGCTTGTCGTAGGCTTAACATGTTGGTGGAAGAAAAAAAAAATAATACATTTTAAGCCATATTTAATTATGTTTGATAAATTTAATAATTCTACTATCTTAGAAAATATTACAAAATGACTGAGCAACTTTGGATTGAGAATTTGTTCTCGAAGGAATGTGTTTAATTAGAACTAAAGTATAACTCTTTCAGATTATAATTTGCTTCTAATTCTGTGTAATTATTATTTGATAGAGGAGGTATTAACTAAAAAATTGCCGATTACCAAAAATTTAACTCGATAAAGTCCCACGTAATATGTCTATGATTTACTAAGATAATGTGCCAGTGTTCTAATTGTGATGTTGCTTCCAACTACCTTTATAAAAACAAAAGTGTTTTTCAAAGGATATCATATATATTTTTTTCCTTTTAATCGGGAAAACACTCATAGAAATTCATGCAACAATCTATAGCAAAAAATAGTATACAAAGAAAAGCAAAATTGTTTTGAGTACGTAATTTAATACGCCCATTGATATTATGCGTAATTAGTAAAAAAGAAAAAATTCTTACCTCCAGATAATTTTCCTGAAAATAAATCAATTAGTTTCTCGTATAATTAAGAACATGTGATTATAAAAGTTTTGAAATAATCCGGTATAAGATATTAGTGAATACAGTAAACTGATCTAAACATTTATTTTTAGTCAAAGATACAAAGCGAATGCATATTAATATTTATTCTTTCTAGATTTATCTATCTAAAAATTACTTTCTGTGTTTTAATTCTACCAAAAAAAAATTTATGCGTATTTTGTGAATATTGATTTAATATTTTTGTTTCACAAAATTGAGTCTTGTTACTTAAAATTTGACTCCATGACATAATACAAAATAATTATAAAAAAATATATTTACCTTTCCATAAAATGCTTTTTTTTTAAATTTTCTACGATGTTTTCATTATTCAAAAAAGAAACTCAATAAATTCAAATTATGCGTTCTAATATTCCTCAAAATTTTCATGAACAGTTAGAAATAACAGAATATTGCTTTCTCTGATTAGAATGTAGACATATAAATTACGTCACGTGAATCTCATTCTATATTTTTATAAATAAAAATACCAATTCTCTCATTAGCTGAATATGTTTTCAATGAAAAATTTACCTGCGGTTGTTTGGCGATGTAAAAATCGTGGTTTCTCAGCCCATACTTTTTACTTCTTTACTCTTAGATCTTGAATAACACGATATGATTCATAAGCAAATCTGTCAAGAAACTTTTGCGAAAAGTAAAACGTTTCTCAAGTAGCTAAAAACTTTCGACTCTTATCACAGCAAAAATTTCTACTTTAAAGAAATGAGCTTTTGTAAGTAACTGGTAAAGATCATTTTTCAGGAATTCAACTCTTCTTTTTCTCATAAATTTATTCGTACCAAGGCATCAGATTACAGCATTTTCTGAATAAGGTCCAACTATTTTTTTTTTATTTTATTTGAAACAAATAATACCCTTAATAATGGATTGTTTGCGAAAGAATATATCTTCCAAAGAACTGCATAACGGTGGCTCCCTTCAACAATGATGACAAAAAATAAAATGCCTTAGTAACTAACTAGTCCGAGAGAGAATCCATTTTGATCTAATTGATAAGAGTACTATAAAATGCAACCGAAAAGCTTTTCTTCGGTCTCAATGGTGGAGGATTCGAAATGCCACCGGACCCTATGTTACCTGTCCTCCCCCACCATGGGGTGAATATGGTTTAAATAAGGATTATAAGAAGGGATTCAAATTACTTTGAAAAAGAATCTGCTCAGAGCAATTTTTATTGCATTATTTTTTAGCCAAAAATGTTGTAGAAATCTAGATTCGTTTGTTTCAGCTAAATGACACTACTGGAAAGCCTAATTACAATTCCATTTTCTGTGAAATCAGGTTCGTTTCTACTCCTATCTGTATACATCTGTGTTGTCTAAGTTTTTTTTATTTGTCTTTATGAATATTATATATCAATTCTTAAAAGCAAACTTCACTCCTTAGTTAAATTAAGGAAACTCAAATTATTGCAATACAATGTAACTCGTAATAGTCCTTGTACAGTTGCGACTGTTTTCTTTTATTGTTTAATCATTCTGGAATAATTTCTTAACAAACATAATTAGATGCATGATTTCGCATTTAGATCTTTTGGCTGTTGTTAGGAGCCGAAATTATGGTCACATTAATACAGCAAATGCAATTTATAACTGTGTGTTTATGTCGTCTTCATTAGATTAAATTTGTAAGTACATCTTCATTATCATCTTCTTTAGAGTGTGTTTGTGTTTGCAAGTAATATTTGTATATATACTAAGCAAAACCGTGTCCTAAATGTCCATAATTTTTACTTACCTGAATATTTTCGTAACATTTGTTATATTCCAATTCATTTTATTGAACTCACTCAGATTAGAATTTATATAATGAGAATCTTCATTCAAAATTTTTATTTTTGGTTGCACATTCTGTTTTCATTTTTCAATGAGACAGCTTATTCTTAGCTATCATAGCGAACTTAGGCCGCGGTTGCCTTGAGGTCAGGGTTTCGGACTCGTGGCCGGCGGTTTTTGTCGAGTCGTGGGCTCGAGCCTTGATGCCTCTCAGGAACCGTCATGTAGCCAGGGCTGATGCTTGTTAAATCTGTCAAGGCTCAAACTCCTCCTGTTGGAGTGGTCTGTAAGTTAGGAGAGGATTAATCAGCTCAGGTGTCGTCCTCGTCACTTGACTCAAAATTACGAGATCCAACACCAGTAGTCCTTGAGTTGCTTCTAGTGTGACATTAATAAAACCAAACCGACCAAACCCTTAGCAAACTTATTACAAAATTCAATATTTTTATACGATATTTTATACTATTAAACTACATTTTTTTCCTCTTGATGGATAAAAAGTTTTTTTTTTAGCTTTATTAGTACATTAGTAAGAATCAATCTAACGATTCAATGATTATTAGAATTTATCTGATTGATTTGTAGGGAGAGTTATGGTACGCATTAGCTACTTACCGGTTGATGTTTGAAGTATAGCTGTAAAATAAGGAATATTATATTGAAAATATATTTTATAAAATGAAATATTTTGGAAGTTTAAGCATATAAACCCTTCTTATAATTTAGATAACGGCAAATGATTTGAAAATATAAAACTTTTACAGTGTATATAAAATACCATTTGCAAATAACAAACTGTGTCGTTAGTAACATTTAAATCTTTCCAAATATAGACGTGACTGCTAATTCTTTTTATACACATCATCAATAGATTGAAAGATTCCATAATAGATGGCGTTTTCTATATAGGATATAAGGCTTAATTCTAGACCATCGAAAAGATCCAAACTTTTTCTACGAGATATTGTCATCAATAACTTTGTGAATTATGATAATTACTCTCTGATAACAGAATATAATGTTTTATTATTTTCAATAGATATAACTATTCAAAGACCTTAAAAAAATAACAAATATCGTTCACCACTTGAATTCAAAATAATAAACAATTTTAAAAAATATCTTCAAAAATTGTCTACGCAATTCCTCATTTGATACCAAAAAGCAAGTACCTCAACCGTAGTCAAAAAATACGTTCGATTTCAGTTATAGTTATTAACCATTTCGTGCTCAGTTTCAATAATGTATTATTTTTTATATCACAAATAGAACTCACTAAATAATCAGAAAATAATATTTAACCAGATTATAATATTATGCTGTACTTTTGTTCAATGTCATATTGACGCACACATTTCATAAAATTTACACTAAGATTATTTTGTTATGAATTCAAGTATACCTATCATTTCAACACATACCACCTATAGATGTCATTTATACTTAACATAAGAACTACATGGTATTTTGTGTGCATAATGCAAATATCTACGAGATGAATGGAGCTGTTTGAACAGATTGTTGTTTGATACTTTCTCACAAAATTTTGAATTTTCTAGACCCTTATCCTGTCTTACATTTGTGATAGTGATTGGATAAATTTGCTCATAAACAGAAAATACATATTTTAAGTATGTTATTAGCGAATATTGATTAGGATTCTAGTTTCAATTACACCAAAAATATATATCGTGTCAAATGATGAAAGATACTGGACTTTCGCTGGAGAGGAATCTCCAAATCATCACCCTGTCGCCAATAGCCCTCGTGTTGCTTCTAATGCGACGTTAATAAAACCAACCTACTGAACCCTCATCCGAATTGTGATGTGACAGAGATGTCATCCTCTTGGTTTGACTAAAATTCGAATTAAGGCGTTGAGTTTAAAATATCCCTCATGCAGTTTTAACTACAACTTTCATTCAAACCAACTTGCAATAAATAATGCTTAAGTAATGAAAACACTATTTGAAGATTGGAGTTGTACTTTTTATAAATAAATATTAACAAAAACTATAAAGTGTTGAAAGATAATTGGTTTGTTCATTTAAATTAACGCTCCTCTAGATCAGGGGCCAGAAAACACGGCCCGCGAATTAATTTGGTTCGCCGTTTGTTTTTAAATGGGCCTGCAGGTTGATGCTCTTTTTACATGAAAATTTAGAAGAAAAAAAATAGCTACTACAGCCTTCTTTGGATCTTGATGCTAGAATAAAAGACATTTCCATGATATGCTAAAAATATTTTAAGAGAAGGTTCTATAACCCAATTCTATAAATATCTTTCGAAAGATAATTGCGTTTAATTAAAATCACACGCTTGAAGATTTATATCTGATTATATAAGATTTATATAAGATTTTGGGAGTACTTATAAATGAGAAAGAACATTTTTGAAAACGAAGTATGTAAAATCATAATGCAGATAATTTTTAACAGATGACCATTTGCAAATAACTTAAAAGAATTCGTGCCGAAATCCAGTATGATGAAATATTATTTCAGAAAAACAATTGCTTTCATCGCAACAGTACTAAATTTAACCAATGCCATTATATATTTATTAATCAATGGAGGCATCTAATTCGGAGAAATCTAATATGATGAAATATTATCTCAGAAAAACAATTACTTTCATCGCAATGGTACAAAATTTAACAGATGCTGTTATACGTTTATTAATCAATCGAGACATTTTATACATTTTTTTCGGTAAATGTCAACATGTAGGTATAAACATTATGTAAAAATATCACTTCATAATAAAATAAATGAGTCTTTTTTTGTTAATATGTGCTAACATGTTGTTTTGAGAAAAAGGCGTCAACAAAAATGCTTCGGCATAAAATAAAGGATCCGGGGTGTTACGTTCCAAAAATTGACTTTATGATTATAATAAATACATTCATTTTGCTTAATACCCATACATAATTTTACTATCATTTTTAATAATTTATCGTTTTGCTGTTATTTTAATATTTAATTTAATAATTGATTTTTATTGCAGAATCATCTATTTTTATTCTTTTTGAAGTTAACATTGGCAACGTTTTCGCACTGAAAAATGTTTCGCTTGTGAAAATACGACTGCTTATGGAATTGAAGAAGGTTAGTGTCTGTAGAGTTTGGGGCACGGAAGTACGCTTACTTTAGGCTAATTAATATTCATTTTGAATAACAGTACTTTTCCGAGAACTTGATGTAAAATTACACATTAGCACTTGTTAAAATGAAATTTTCAAACCAAATTCAATTTTTTTGATATTCTGAGGATAAATTGCTCGTATAAATATCTTCGATTTTATTACACGGCCCGCTGAGCCTCAAAGATTATTCAATCTGGCTTTTTCTTAAAACAATTTGCTGATCTCCTCTATAATTATTCGAGGCTATTGGTATCGAACCTCCTAAGTTAGATCCTTGATCACGTGAAGAAGACCCCAACTAAGTTGGTACGTTCTCTCTCGACTTCTTCATTTGACTTCTGAAAGACCTTGAGGCTTGGTAAAATTTAACATGCTAAACTGTCACTGGTCCATACAAAGGTCTTTGGAGAAACCAAGACTCAAACTCAAAACTCGATTCAAATATTGTTGGTAATAGAGCTCATTACCATGACCGCAATCTTACAGCAGTCTTAAGTAAAACAGGAGTTTACATACAAAAAAAAATCTCTGTAATTATTTTGTTCAATTATTTTATCACATAGCCCTTGAATTATATCCGTTATGGAAATCTAGTATACAAAACTATATTTACAGTACAAATTGTAAGCATTGAAGTAATTATGAAATCAAATGATCTAATTAAAGGAAATTTGTAAGTTAAAAAATATTTATTACTTACACATAACGCTGTCTGAAAAATAAATAAAAAATATTAGTACTAATAGTTTCTTATTAGTTTATTTTGAGTTATATTACCAAATAGATCAAAAACTATAGAAAAGTGTTATGTTTCAACTGTAAATTAATGTTACATTTGTATAATTATATAGTTTTCGTTTATGAAATTAGATACTTAGCTAAACATTTATTTTAACTAATAATTCTTAGTTTTAGAAAAGTCAATTGTGTATTGTTTCTTTTGATATGTTGCTCTTTCCTCCTCTAGAAAATTCCATTTTAATGAGGTTACGAAAGTCTTTCTGGTTTAAAATCTTTTTATTTTGTGATGGCATTTTTAATGAAAATATTTCTTAAAAAAATCTCCATTTGTGAAATTGTATATCAAGTATAACCAGCTTTTATATGCAAGCAAAAAATATTACAAAATCCAAAATGCGATAAAAATAAAATTAATGAAAAATGTTGATGTATGTGTGCTTATATAAAAACATTTTGCTCTATTTTATTGCTCATCAGGCCAAATTCTATGTCCTATACTCACCCACATAATGATAGAACGTGACTAGTATTTTGCTCCAATCAAAAAGTATGCTTTCACCAAGTGAAAGTAAAAAATTCCTTTTTTATTTTGTTCGTTGTTTCTTCAAATAATGAAATATACACGTGAAAACTATATCTTAATTGTTTTTTCATTACATGCTTTTGATTACATATTAATAGTGTTATCATTTCTGTTTAATTTTTTCTTACGGTGTTTCTGAAAATGACTAAAGTGGGATTGATTAGGGATTGCTTGATTAGGGGTTGCAGAATTACTACAGATAGTGGCTCTTATTGTTATTTAGTATAAATATGCTTGTTCTTCAAACACAAGATAGTAAATTTTAAACTCATTAGTAATAATAAACATTCTCAAAAGAATTAATATCCTTTATAACCATACATATGATTTCGTTATTTTTTTTCTCAAAGTTTTTATTAGTTTAGAGCACTTAAAAATGTGTTACATGTAATAAGAAAATAAAGTGTGATATTTTAAGTTGAGATGAAAATTTAATTTCTTTTACTTCTAATTTTAAGCACACAAAAAAAGCAAAATTTCAACTTTTATTTTCTTCATATTCTTTTTTCTTTGCTGGGTCATTTATAGAAAAGAATTAAAATATAATTTTACATTAGTTTAGACATAAATTTTTTTATTATAATACATTTAAGTTAGATAATGTAAAACAAAAGTAAATCAACTTATGATTATTGGAATAAATTAGAAACTTTTACATATTTAAAAAAAAAAGATTTATCTCAAAATAAGTTTCTCAGTTGTAATTAGTCAGTTATATAGGTGTAATGATATAGTTACTTATATTAAAAGTAAAGAATATTAATTTTTCTAATATTACGTTTTTTTTTAATTCAATTCGTTTTTTAATTAATTTACAGCATGGTCAAACATCTCACTCACCCAGATCTAGAATCCCACAGACTTTAACTACTTTTGATTTGTTTTAAACTGATACCTGTGCTTTTGTTCTTCAGCCAAAAGCGTCAGAAATTTCGTATTAAGTATATAAAAAATTAAACTTTCTGTTCATATGTTTCGGATATTTCCTATCCATTTTGTGTTTAAAATTACCTTTCTTGAACTTAGATATTTAAATTATTTTTTCTGGATAAAATCACATTTATCTATTTCGAAGTACTAACTGTCAATTAGAGAAGCTAAACTTCTTGGCTATACTCTATTTTTTACTTTCCGAAATTATAGATTCACTCATGTTGTTAAAGTATTGTCGAAGAATTGGAGATAAATTTTTAGTCTCTTTTTTTAAAATACTAGATTATATCTTTAACTTTTCAGTTGTTGCTGTATAGACCATATAATTTATTAAAATTATTCACTGTTTAAATTATTTTTAACATTTTGAAACATTTGCCGCAATTGACACTATTTGATAAAATTTTTATAGAATTATTTCAAAATTATTTCCCCTGTAAATTATAAATAAATATGCTCTTTTAATCAAAATTCATTTAATTTTAGCATTAGAAATATCTTTCCTAAATTAGAAAATTATTTTAACAACTAATAAGTATAGTCAAACATTTATGATTCGAATATATTTTTAACAAATCAATGAAAAGATACTGATAATATATGATGAAGTATCCCAATTCTGGATCCTATCATATTTATTTTAATGTCTAAATTTACATCAATAATCTATAATAGGACTTCAGCTTTTCTAAAAATGTAATTTCTCTCTCTTTAATAATCCATTACCACTAATTTTTCAAAGTAAACTGTGCGTGAGAAAACACACACTTTTAAATCTCAATTTAAAATCATTTAGAAGTATTCATTGAATCCAATGTTTCATGAATTATAATGTAGTTAAAATTTATTAATTCAAAATTGCTAAATGTAATGAATAGCCATATAATAAAGAAATTTTATTATAATTTTATAACTCTCAAAGTATGACATTGGATGAAGAGCTCTGATTATTGAAAACACAAGGTGATAAAATTAGTTTTTTTTTAAATAAACATTTGCAATAATAAAATATTTAACATGGTATAAATTATCAAGTACCTTTATACTTAACAGATACTTTTATAAAAAAATACATTTACATAATACATCACAATAAATACATTAAAATAAAAAGAGCAATTTACTTAAAATCACACTTTACCTGGAAATGGCACTGAAAAATTAAAAAGAATACAATTAATAACTAATATCTTTCATTTTATATATTCATTCTAATCAAACTTTGATTTAACTTGATAATATAATCTGATACTGATAAATAATACAAAATACAGTCCATCTTATAAACAAACTTTATAAGTTTTTATGACATTTGGTAAAGATTCTAGAGCCTACTTTTAAGACTCTATATTTACTGCTAATAATAGCTAGATAATTTTTGCCATTGTTTATCATCATTTTTAAGCCCCAGTTTTTTATGACAATTAAATCATCTCTCTCTCTCTCTCTCTCTCTCTCTCTCTCTATATATATATATATATATATATATAGTGTTAATAAAATAAATACTAATATTTCTAAAATAATGTTAAAAATATTAGTAAAATAGAAACTGGTCAATTTAATATACATTATTTTGTTAACGTTAACTCTTCATTACTAAAATGAGACCTAATACTAAAAACTATTACTGAGTGGGAAAATCATTATATAGGTTACAATAATAATATTTATCCTTATGAACTAAATATTGTGTAATATTTTGTAAATTTTTAACCTAGAAATAATGCAGAATATATTTATAAGAATTATAACAACCAAGAAATAATGATTTATAATGACGCTAAAAAAAGAAAAGAAAAAAGTAAAAGGAAATGCCTTAATAGAGATATCAAGAAAAAACTTAATTAAATTGTAATTTTGAAATTAACAGCAATTTTAAAAATATTAAGTACTTTATTTATTGGTCTAAAGTAAAAAGAAATTAGTACTCTTAAAAATTTTCTATCTGAAGAAAATAAAATCGAAATCCAATGCCAACAAATTGTACAATACAATTAGCCATGAACAATTTAGTCATGAAATATGAAATTATTATTAATAATAATAATGAACATCATAAAGAGGAATATTATACTATTAGTTATGAATAAGTGTTTTAATAATACTTATTTTAATAACATTTTAATAAACGTATAAGACTTATTCCCTTTAAAAATATTAAAATTAAAATAACTTTCAAATACAATAAAAATTGGTTAAACTACTTTTAATTATTATAATATCAATGATTTGTAGAATAATATTAAATGTAAATGCCAATATTATAAGGATTTCATTAATGAAGAATATCAACATGCAATTATTGATGATTTAAAAATTGTAAAACATAATTCTTTAAGAAATATGTATAAAAGTATAGGTTTTAGACTTACAATCTCAAATTATAGCCAATATAATTAGAAAAGCAATAATTACAGTATACTGATAACTTTATTATTAAATTGGCTATAAAATAAAAGCTAACTATACAACCTTTCATAAAGTATAAGTACAATATTAATAAATAAATATATAATATTAATTTCAAAACTAATAACATAATATGAAAATTAAAAATATAAAAATGTCCTTTACGGAACTCCAAAGAGGTTTTGTAATAGGATGTGTGGATTAAGTTCCTATTGATTACGTAATTATTTGCAAATATTACTAATACAAAACGATTAATAACCATTTTGAAAAAAAACCTTAAATGAAAATAAAAACTATGGTTGAGATATTAATAATAGAAATAAGGTCGTTTTGTGAAAATATTTTGAAATTATTAATATTGAATATCCACATATATTTTAACACTTAAATTTCACAAAGAACTAAAGAAATTTAGAACAGTTACAAATTACTTTAAAACATGTATATTATAATAGATGGTAAATCACTACAAACTGTTTTACAAGAAACTACAAATAATTTTAGTTGGATTGCTGTTATCAAAAATAATTCAGATATTATTAAAGATATTAAAAGCATATATATATATATATATATATATATATATATATATATATATATATATTCTATCAATTGCTATAATTCTAAAGATATTTTGAATTCAATGGATAGTATGATCTTATGTGTAAGGGTACATTTAATTATTTTTAAGAAATGTAAAATTAATAAGCTTATTTCTAATGAAAAATTTGATTCTTTCGTTAATATGGTACTCAAAGAAAATTATGTTAATTTTAATGATAAAAGATAAAAGTATAAACAAATAATAAGTGTACCACAAGGAAGAACAATCAATAATAGTTAAATTAGTATCTATTTATATTTATGAGAACATAACTATATAGATAAATGTAGTCTCATTTTATTTAGATATATTTGATATCTTTATTATTTTTAATTGAATTGATAACAAAGAATACAAGCTTAGTTTATCTATTATCCTTCTTATTTAAATTTAATTTGAATTATAAAATTAAACAGAAATCGCATGAATTAAGTGTTGATAATTAATTAATAAATATTTAGAATTGTTAGATCATTATTCAGGTATTTTAAGTAATCTCTTTCCCTCCGACTCAATAATTACTTTCGGACTTTTGAACTCTCTTGCATAAAATTAGACGAAGACACACATACGCAAAAACAGAATGCAGTTTAATTTTATCATAAGAGAAAAATATGCATATTCTTTTTCGGATGAAACACATTACTAAAAGTGAACGACTGAAACACCACACGCATTGTTTTAATTCCGTTCATACACAAGTTTTTGGATATTTCTTAAAGATTAACGGTACTTACTATTTGCGAGTTTTTCAAACACTTCAAGTATTCCTTCTAAAAAGATAAAGACAAAGAAAGGAGTGAATATAGGATTGAGAGCAGATGTGTTATAAATCTGTCATGTTCTTGTGTCTTAATACATGTCACTTAAGTGTGATATTAGGAAAAGTTATTTCACATTTTACATTAAAGAAAGATTTATCATATTTTAAAATTTTGTAATTTTATACATCACTACAAAATTTTAAACAAATATCTTTAGCTGTTTTGTTAACTTATCTATTGGTGGTTATTTTTACTATTTTACGTGCAAGCATCTTCTAAATTTCGGAAGATGAATTTAAAGCATGTGGAGTACTCATCGCCTCTCATTCATAATTTAGATTCACTTGTTCCATCACTAATAATTAAAATTCAGTCTAACACGAAATAAATAGACAAATAAAGCTTTAACAAAATATTAATATAAAACAATCAGCATTCAGTATGTCTACTATGCCTGTTGGATCAATCATCAAGCGTACTCAAAAAAATATTAAAAAGTTTTACTTAACTGACCACCATTACAGGTGAATCCAAGCCAGGATCGCGTCAAGCCATTTCAGATATATATTTGTGAACGTAATATTTATTATTTACCTTTTTGATCAAAATATGAAAATTATACCGATTTTGAGCATTTTATTAATGGCTTATGTCAGAACTGAATCATTTATACTGCTGTTTGTAGAAAATGCAACACCATGAAAGAATCATCAGAATCAAATGAAATTTAATGCAGAAACGACTTGTACTGATACAAATAAATGATGAAATTTTCAAAACAAAAGAAACAAATTAAGCGTCCGAAATCAGTATTTGGTGCAGCCACCATGCGCTGCAATAAGTGCTGCTATACGACGTGGCATGGAGTCAAACAGATGTTGAATATCTGCTTGAGGAAGAGAATTCCATATCGCTTGTATGCGCAACCAAAGTTCGTCTTTGGAAACTGCAGGACGCGGATCACGAGCGAGACGCCGACCAACCATATCCCACACATGCTCAATAGGCGACATATCCGGTGAATAAGCAGGCCAAGGAAAAAGTTGCATGCGTTGTGCTGAACAGAAGTCTCGAACAGTCCGCGCAACATGTGGGCGTGCATTATCCTGCTGAAAGATAGCTCCAGGGATGCCTTGAAGGAAAGGAACGACTTCGGGCTGTAGCACTTCACGGACGTACCTGTTGCTATTGAGATTACCCTCAATTCGTATCAAATTGGATCGTCCATGATACGAAATCGCACCCCAGACCATAACTCCGGGTGTTCGACCACTATGTCGTTCAATAATACACTCAGGAAGGCAGCGTTGACCGGCATAACGTCTAACACGAACACGGCCATCATGGGTCCACAAATTGAAGCGTGATTCATCTGAAAAGACAACTTGGTGCCAATCAGCTCGCCTGTCTCTGTGCTCAAGAGCCCACTGCCGACGCAGCCGTCGATGATTCGCCGTGAGGGGAATCCTGTATAAAGGCACCCTTGCACGCAATCCACGGCGCAGCAGACGACGACGAATTGACGAAGCCGACAATTGTACACCTGTAGCAGTAGACCAACGTGCTGCCAGCTGCCTGGAGGAAGCTGTGCGATCATTCACCGCCATGCGGAGCAGGTGTCGATCATCGCGCTCTGACGTCACCTTCTGTCGTCCAGTGCCTGTTTTTCGAGTTGTTCGGTGCTCGTCGGTCCACTGCTTCCAAACTCGCATCACTGTGGAACTGTTCCGCTGCATACGAGCTGCTATTGCGCGATAGGAAAATCCTCCTTCTCGAAGGCCGATTATCCTCCCTCGTTCAAACTCCGTAAGTTGCTTGAATTTCTTATTCTTCCGTCGTGGAGGCATACTCAGGTCTCACTAAACGTTTGCCACTAACAAATAATCATAGACTTTTTTCAACGTCCCGCTACAGCACTTTATTTATACGCTTTCAGCATCAATTCAGAGGGCGCTGCGCGCGCCGCGCACGCGCGATGGCTCTGAAACTTTATTAATTTGCATAATATCCTATAATTGACATTTGCTGCGAATTTCATTTAATTCTGATGATTCCTTCATGGTGTTGCATTTTCTACAAACAGCAGTTTATTTTAACTCAGGGTCAAAAATAAAGCTGTTTGATTCCACTACATACCGAGTCCGATTTTTTAATGTTAAGTCAGGTATCGAAATATATTGTATTTGTACATTGATTAGCTTACTATAAGATGTTTTATAATTATTACCTAGTTGTAGTAAATATTAAATTCCTTTTAATTAAATAATTTGTTTCAAATAAATATATTGATGATTGCACCTAAAAAATGTGACACAAATCATAGATTATGTTTTAATTGATATCAAATCAACCTTTTTGCACAAAATAATGCACACAAGCAATTAAACTTTTAACTTAATACGAACAAAAAACCTTTAGAAATAATATACTGCTATGTAGACAAATAATGATGGTAATTCAGTGAATTAAACATTATAAGAATCAGAAAGAATTCTTCTTCTTTTTTCATTTAGAAAAAAAAGGAAATCTCTCGAAAAGACCTTGTTTTTCCCTTTCCTTTCCCTGCAAGGAAATATTATTACTGATCTATTTTATCTAAATCTTGACTAAGAAATTATTTGTTTAAATAGGCATAATATGAGAAAGACTGACAAACTATGAATTCAACAGAAACTTAAAAACTAGGAATTCATCAGAAACTGAAAAACTAGGAATTCATCAGAAACTGAAAAACTAGGAATTCATCAGAAACTGAAAAACTAGGAATTCATCAGAAAACAAACATCAACTGGAGTTTTGTGTCTTTTGCAGGATGTCTACATATCAATCTAAAATTGTTTAAACTCATAATGACTTTTGTTAACTAAAAATAGCATTAACTCATAATTAAAACTCATAAATGACTAACAGACGCATATTTAATGTTAATATCAGTAATTAGTAATCCTCCTCCTCTGCAATTCATGCCTATATATACAAGATATTATGAGGATTATGCATGTAATAATTACAGCAATAGATTTTCTCATTCATTCTTTCGTTGCTATTCCAGAACTTCTAAATCTTCAAGTATCCAAATCTGATTCCTTACCATGTCCAATATTATGTTCAATAGCAAATAGAATTGTTATCTTTATGGACAAGAAAATGTTTGAACATTACGTCAGTAAATCAGGGATATACAATCCATATATGATCTGGGACTATTCCATTGGAAAATGGTAATAAAACACTAAATTAAGTTATTTTAGATTTCGAATGATGTATGCAGAATTTTCTACTGAATATTCTACTCCCTTTTTCTTTCTTCAAAATTTAACTTCGATTAACTGAGAAACAAGAAAATAAAAAATAAAAAAATAAAAAAAGTATCTATATATTCCTAAGATTATTTTCAATGCTACTATTCCCGCTTAGACTTCATCACTTTACAACCTCTTAGCATATTTTTTCTTTTCAAATTAAATATTTAATTAGATTACTTACAAAAATAAATGTTTACTAAGCACAAGACAAAATTTTATATCTCACCCTTAAGTCCATCTGTAGACAAATAAATTTTGTAAGTTTCAATATAAAAAATTCAGCAATGCTTAATGATTCAACAAATTAAAAATGATAGTAATTAAATATTAAATTAAAAGAACTTTGAGTTAATTTAGGAAATTTCTAGGAATAAAATAGAGAGAAAAACTAACACATTTATTACCTATGTAGAGTAACTGAAATAAATACCATTTTAATAATTTTAAAGCTCAGCATGCTTATAACATTGCACAATGAATACTTAATATGCCTTAATTTATCAGAATAATTATTCCTAAATATTTCGATTTCTTTAGAATTTCCGCCTTGCTCAGTAAATGCATTAAAATCGCTTGATAAATTAATATTTTGAATATTTTAAACATTAGCTTAGTACTTTTGCTATAAATAATAAGATCTTATTAAAATATAAAATAAATAAATAACTGTTAAACACACACACATTAAAATAATTCATTGCATAATTAGAAATGGAAAATATAATTACAATATTTAGAAATATTAATTAATGTTTAACATTGAAATAATTTTTTCAATTATAAATTAAACAAAAATGTTATTAGTGATAAAAAAAATTCAAATTTATCTTAGAAATAACTTATAGTTTACATCGTATTATAAATTGACTGAAAGAGAAGAAAAATTTATCTTACTTATCATATCCTCTATAAAAGAATAGTTATATTTATTAGTGGATTGTTTCCAATTTATTAGAATTAGAAAAAATTGTAACAATATTGCCAAGAAAATACTTAAACATTAACCATCATAATTAAAGCATTTTCAATTCGTCTCATATATCTTACGATTTTTTCTTAAAATTGACTTTTGATAATAATGTGTTTTATCATAGAAAATAAGAACATAACGAATGTTCAATATAACTATTTGTATTTTTAAAGTTATAAAATATTATAATAAATTGCGAAGCAACATTATATTTTTTAATTTATATTAAACTTTTGTGTCAAATATGAATCCTTCAACATTTTTAATTAATAAGTAATAGTTTCCAAATAATAATTTCTGTTAAATCAAAATAAATACTGTTATCAACTTTCAAAAATTTAAGTAGTAACAGTGGAATAACATAAGTACAAAATTCGAATTTTTCAAAGCATTTCAGAATCTTAATTTAATTCAAACGTCAAAAAATTTATATATGTATTAAACAATTCTCAAGAAATGGCTTAATTATGTATTTAAATTACTCTACAAGATACAAGAAATTTTAGAATGAAGAAAATATATTTTTAAATATTAAAAATTCATATATATAATTACTTGACATGGAAGTTGGTTGATTTGAATTCCATTATTGATCTCTTTATTCTTTTACACATATTGAGCTCCTCCGATTTTTAAAAATATTTTTACCCCTAATTTAATTATTCGTTTGTTTTCCGGTCTTTAAAAAATATTCTAAGACATTTTCAAAAAACAGGAAGAAAATGTAATTCCGCAGAATCCATCATAGTTTTTTTTTTCTCTTTCGTGTGCACTATTTTTTACATTCTAATAGATAAAATGGTATAGATTTGGGAATGGTAGTAGAAGTTTCATAGGATTAATATTATGTTTATGAAATCAAAATGGTTGGTAGAAGGGAGCCTTACATACACGGAAAGCACTAAACAGGACTATCCAAATGTCTAAAAATAGTTTACGACTCTTTAGTCAACAAAAATATAAGCTCGCAAACATAAATTGTATGGCATTATTATTTTATAAAGGGAAATGTGCTTTCCGTTTTCAATTTAATCTTAAGGCCTTTCCAGTAATCAGCAAAATACCTTTACATGATAATTATAAGCCAATCCAATAACTTTTATAATTTTACTGCTCTGAAAACTTTAATAAAAGAATAATTTGGGGAGTTTATCTTTAGTTAATAAATGCATTAGTAATGATATTATTATTATTGAGATTATTACCAAACGTAGCTGAAAATTTTACTTATATTGCATATAAAAACAAATATTATAAAAATAAAAAAAATCAACACTCATCCATTATTTCTGACATCAAATTTATAGTCACATATGAAAATAGGTAGGAGCTATAAGTCTCCTTTAAACTACTAAGAATAATATTTTCAATTAAAAATATTTACAAATAAAAAGACAAAAGTTAACATTTTGAACAAAATTATCTTTAATTTAACAAAAGATAAGAAGGAGAAATATGCGGCTGTCATGTTATTTGCCATTGTCAATTATATTTTACACTGGGGTATTTAACATCAGCAAATTTAGAAAATCTGAAATACAGAACAAATTAACAAAATGTGAAGAAAAAGGTTTAGCTTTTTTTATTTTGTCTTTTTTTAATTTCCGTTCATTTATTTAAATTCAAAAGTTTTGACAAAAAATTGAATTATGATTATTTTTTACTATTCACCAGTACATGCGCTGAATTCAGATATTCGTAGTATGATTTAAAAATAAATAATACTTATACTTACTTCCATTATCAGCTACACATTCTGTAAAATATTTATATTTGATCATTTTCAATCCATGTTGAATAATAAAAGACAAATTACTCTATATTCTAAAATCCCTTCCATCAAGAATAGAAATACTTAATTAATTCGTTTTTGAGATTTAATCTCATATTAAAGACAATTTTAGACATCACGTTAGAGAATTAAAATATACTCAGGGCTAATTATACAAATTTATATAGTCTCACCACCACAGGACTGTGTTGTTATATATTTTGATATTTGTGATCTGAAATACCTAAAACTTCGAACAGGATGAATTGTATTTGGATATATATATATATACCTAATTATGTTTTCACACGATAGATACGTTTCCGAAGAATACGTGTAAAAATTATATTTTCATCTGTGTAAAATAGGAGATTCGTTCCAGAGTCTTAAAAAATCAGCAGAAATATTACAATATTAAAACATGAATTTTCCTGCTAGGATCTTAAACATTTTATTTCATGATTGTGCGTACAAAGTAAAATATAATTTGAAATGGGAAAAAAACATGTCACAAAAATGACATTATGTAAGAGCTATCGAAAAATACTTCAATTATAATTAATAAAACAAAAGTTTTAAAACTGTTATTTACCATTTATTGAACTTTTATGCAAAATTAATAAATATGTAAGTCACATCTCCCTTTGAGCATGTGATCAAAACATAGATAATATAAAAAATAAATACTGAATTTTTGGCTCGATCGTTCTTGTGTTCTTCGTATTGAAAGGAAACCATTTATTTAAATAGCTTTTACTGGGACTTATTTTGATACGTCTGAAACATTTCAATCAAGTTAAAACATGTCCTGCATGTGTTTTTACTTTTAACACCAAACCCAAAATGCAAACAAAGCAATCTAAATTCCATATTGATATTATAAAATTCGGGGAATTCTTACAAATGGAAATCGCATTACATTCCTTTTTTCCAATGTCGCAGTTATAGAAATATTATTAAAGCAAAATTTTATTCTTATAATTTGGTCGATCGTGTTAAATCCAAATAATTCGCGTAAAAATATATTTAAATTTTTTTTCCAATTCGTGTTAAATCAAAATTGTGCAAAAGAAGCTCATGCAAGAACAGAATTGGATGCATATATATATATAATTATATATATATATCGAGATACTCTGCTGTGCTCGATCTATTTGAATATAATAACGCATTTTAAAATTCGTTTGACTGAAATGTTGCGAAGAATTTCAATGTCAGCCATAAAACTGTAAACCCTTTCTTAAAAGAGACATTCTAAATGATTGGTAGATTAAATTGATCAAACATGGCCGAAATTCAAACCATTGCATTTGCAAATCAATGTAATACGCTAATCAAAGGTGATACTTAAGTGGATTAAAGGATAAATTTCTTAATTCGTCTTTATCTTCATCGTAAATGTTGAATGAAAGAATTTTCTACGATTTTGCGGGAAAAAAGTCTCAATGGAAGGACCTTACACTACTTATTCACAAAAGTGTAAGTTCTGCAAACAAACGCATGCACGAAAGGAATAAAAAAAACCCGAGAATTGAAAGAAAAGGGTATTTCAATAGTAAATGACCAAATCTTTATAAGTAGTATTTTTAACCGCTTCGACCATTCCAGTAGTACGTAAACTTATACGCTTGTTTTAAAATATTTTTTTAAAAAAAATTGCGATGTACTTAATAACCTAGATATTAATAAGTTCTGAAATGTCAGTACTCTGACATAAACATTTTAAGACTAATCGCTTCTTAAAGCAACTTTGCGATCAAAATAACTGCACTGATCATTATATCATTAATCTATTCCAACAAACACACATATATTTTACATTACCAAAAAATTAATACAAAAAAGCAAAGTAGAAAAATATAATTAATTTTATAAAATCAAGCCAATGAACCTATTTTACATTAAATAGATTTTCTATACATATGTACAGAACACTGATTTGAACTTTCCCTTATTTTCTTAGAAAATCTCCATAATTTTCTAAATATTGATTGAGGACGTCCGTAGTCCGTATTGGTGATATTTTCTACTAATTATATCGAAATATCATTAAAACAATTTTTTTTTAAATTTTGCATTGAATGGTTTAGCAATTACACTTCAAAAGCTTTTGAAAAACATTTGTTATTGGTGTCAGACAGTAGCATAAGGTAGATCCTCGCATTTGAGAAAAAATTAGTTATTGGTGAGGTGGACTGTGTGTTTTCCTTTGTTAGCTGGGCATTGCTAATCCTTGTTGTTTGCGCGGGAAATGCATTTCCGGTATGGTGAAGAATTTGGTAAACACATGCTAGAACTGTGGTGAGTACAAATTTTGAGAGAATTTCTTATTGCTGAATCTTTTTGTGATTTTTATTGTATAATAGATATTGCTTGTTAGTTTGAGTTAAATGATGTTATATTATGTGGTAGATAATTGTGTGGTAGATATTGTTTTCTAGAGTGTGAAAATCGGAAATCAGAGGTATATGTGGTTTGCGATGCTTCACTCAGTGCTTGTGGAGCAGTGGTTTACTTTAAATTATGTGGAATTAGTGATAATTATAGAGCATTTTTTGTAATATTGAAGAGCAGAGGAGTGCTGTTAAAGAAGTTAAATCCTACCGCGATTGCACGATTGGAATTGGTGGCTATGGTGATAGTTGTTAGAGTTGGGAACTATCTTATGAATATTTTCAAGGATGAAATCGGAAAATTGGTATTTTGTGGAGTAGTTTCTCTATTGCATTACATTGGATGAAAAGGAGTTAGAATTTGTCTAAACAATTGGTCAAAGATTACAAGAGATAGACAGAGTAGAAATACTAAGGGAGCAAAAGAAGAATCCTGTTAAAAGTTTTGTAGTTTAGTTGGAGTTAGTGGAGCAGCTTTGGAATAAGTTTTCAGTTTGGAGTAAATTGCAGAGAATTGTCGCATGGTATTTAAGATTTATAAGAAATGTTATGGGGGATAAGATTTTAACTCCATTCTTAGAGACAGTTGAATTGAGTGTGTCCCGTGATATTGTAATCAAATTAGTCCAAAGAACAGAGTATGTGAAAGAAATGACCAGCTCAAAGAATGGGAAAATGTAAAAAAAGAGTCCTTTAATTTCCTTAAATCCGATCTCGGACAGCTATGGATTACTAAGAGTTTGAGAACGTTAAAGAAATGCCAACTTACCAGAGACTGTACAACATCCTCTATTATTGCCGAAAAATCATCCTATTACGAAGATGTTGATTAAATTTTATCGCCAAACATGCATGCTCGGGGGAGTGCAATTAATCAACTCTGCTATGAAACAAAAGTATTGGATCGTTGAAGCAAAAACTGTCATTCGTAGGGAAGTAAGACTCTGTGTCATCTGTGTCAGCTCTGAGTTTTCAAAGCAAATTATGGCAGATTTACCAGCTGCTAGAATGAACCCAGGAAGAGCACTTCGTAAAGGTGGGATGGATTTTGCAGGACCATTCTTGATCACTCCTCAAAGTGGCAGCGGAGTTAAAGCAATAAGAATGAGCGCTTGTGTATTTGTGTGTTTCAGGACGAAAGTTATCGATTTAGAACGGGTAAGTGATTTTAGTGCTCATATATGTATCGCGGCACTAAAGCGCTTTATCGCTTGGCGAGGAAAACCAAATGAAATATTCAGGGATTGTGGCATCAATTTATTCTTCAATAAGTGCAAAGAATTTTTTAAGATTTTGGGAACTGGAGACAATTGGTAATTATTTGAACAATGAAGAAGGAAAGGGGACTATGAATGTTCCATCTGCACCAAATTTTGGAGGTCTATGGGAGGTAGCCGTGAAATCAATGAAATTTCACATGAAAAGAGTTATAGGGTCACAGATCCTTTCTCAAGATGAGTTTTCCCCAAGTTTGGCTGAAATTGAAGTGGTACTGAACTCTCGACCTTTAGTTGCTGCTTCTGACGAACCAAATGATTTTTCTGTCATAACACGGGGTCATTTCCTAATTGGCTCAGAATTAAAGAGTGTTCCTGAACTCGACTATACCAGTGAGAAAATTCCCATTTGGAAACGGTGGAAATTAGTTGCCCAGATCTCCCAATCGTTCTGGAAAACATGGTCAAAGGATTATTCGATTCAGTTGCAAGTGCGTAATAAGTGGAAAATTTCCATTGCAGAGTTAAGAGTGAATGATTTGGTGTTGATTTAGAATGATAACTTGTCACCACTTAAGTGGAAAATGGCAAGAGTGATTCACACTTATTAAAGGGACTGATGACAGAATAAGAGCAGTGAACTTAAAATCTGTCTTAGGTGAAATGAAGAGATCAAACCATAAACTGGTCAGACTTCCTGTGAACGATTGATTTGTACTTTATTCCATTTATTTTTGGTTGATATTTCACTGATATATAAACATTTGTGTGCTATTGTGTTATAATTTGATCTGTTTTATTTAAAAGTGCTGTGTTTAGTTACATTTGTATTTCGATTGTTAACGTGGTCATGGAAGCCTAGTATGTTACAACCCCATAGTGTTACTACCATAGAGTATTGCTAATTCCCAGTGTGGTAAGAATGTTTACGCCTATAGAGAGATGTTGCATGCGATATAGCGTTCTTAATTTTAGGGTAAAATCTGGAGTTTATGTTATTCCCCCTAACAATAAATTAGTCGGCGTTTATAGTAACAACATAATTTTGAGATTTGTAGTCATTCTTTGAAAGACGTTAGTCAATTATTCAAAATTAAATTATATATTTACTTACTTGCTATATTAGATACAGAGTCTGAAAAGAAGAGTATATTTTCAGATAATATTAATGAAACATTTATAAGTACATGCAATGCTTAAGAACAACCGAAAGATTTGTAAAATATAAAACTTTTACATTTTAAAAATTTTGTTTCAGAAAACATTTAATATTTCCCAACTTTTCATATTATTAAAATTTAATTTTCATTTTATTGTTTCACATATACATATGAAGGATGCAAAAATATTATTCAAGTCTTATGTACTAACATATTTATTTTTGCTAATGCATTATTGCAAAAAGAAATTATTAAATGCGAACAATTGTGATTTACAAATAATGTTCGAAAAAAAGAATAAAAATATTTAAGTCTTCATTTCTCAAAGAATTTTAAAAGTATTGCGTGAGATATTTATTTTATCCAATTAACGGCTTAAGATTACGGGAGGTACCTAATTTAAGATTAAATTTTACCCTCTCATCATTATAAGTGAATTAAAATCAATTATTAAAAGAATATTTTAAAATTAATTTAATTTAAAATCAAAATTACGAGGGGGGAAAAGGAAAAAATGCTAAGCAAAATTTTGCAAAGAACATATTTAGCCATCCAAGGTGTACTCCTATTATTATTAAATTACTGAATTAAATATAAGAATTAAAGTAAACGATGAAATATCGAGTAATGGACAATAGTAAACTTATCCGATATTAAAATGAGAGAAAATGATAAATTATTAAATTGAATATATTTAAGTTAAATGTAATTAAAATTGGAGCAAATGATAAATTTTTAAAATGAATATAATATCAGCTACATGTAATTAAAGCAAACGATAAATTATTAACTTGAATATAGTTAAGCTAAATGTATTAAAATTGAAGCAAACGATATAAATTGAAAAGTTATATGGTAAAAACAATAGCTTCTTGGAACACAAACGTCCGGGATTCGGTGAGTAATGGATGACAGCCAAAGAATTAAGAGTTATCCCATTGCTCTGACACATTTTCTTATTCTTAACTTTAAATCTTACATAGAGTTTTTCGATTACGTTTAAGTAAGTTCGAATATCTGGCAGCTGTTGTTTTTATTTTTGTTCAGATATCATGCAATAACCATAATCATAATTTTTATGATATATATTTTGGACCAATGGTTTAGTAAAATTTCATACTACTTTAAAGATTAAATTTTCATTCAATCTAATGAGTACAAATTCCATTTTAAAAACTATTATTGGTCTAATATAGGGTCAATAACTTCCCAAATTTTTATTTAGTTAAATAGGCTTAGAATTTAAAAGAAATGCGTTTTCGAGCTTTTATATTGTCTCAGAAGAGCTAAAGTCAGTTGAATTTATGCCATGTACAGCAGATATTAATGTACTTATTTATAAAGTAGCCGACTGAATGCTAATGCCGTATTTAGATCTAGATGTGATTTAAATCTGTGAGTCGCAAATTCCATTTTAATTCTCTCTCCTTCCTCGGCCATATTTGTTTACCGTCTGTTTTCTTAAGTACAGACTTAGTTTTATTATATCTCTCAAGTTAAGAATTGTATACAAGTTTGTTTGAATTAAATGAGTTAATTGATTTTAATTGTTTCCTACAGTTTGATTTGAAACCCAACCCAATTGGTTAATTATCCAAAAAAAAAAAAACTCCGTCGAACTTTTCAAAGTTCTATTCCAATGCCTTTGATTTATTTCAGACAACATTTGTGGTCATACGACAGTAAAATTATTTAAATTATTTCAGAGGTAGGGATGAGTTCAAAGTAACAACATTAGTTTTAAATGTTTTTATTTTCGTTAATATTTCTCCAATTGCACGTAGCTCATATGAATGGAATTTGATGTCATTAGAAGGACGATGTAAAATTTAAGTTATAAAGATACTCTTGAATTTCTGTGTATTTAATATTTAATGTATTGTGATATTTTTAAGTAGCTGTGTGAGAATTACTCTTCAATTCAGAGAAAACTTTGTTTTCTTAATTTTTGTAGGTTAAGTTCTAAATAATTAATCATACTTCAAAGCATCAATATAAATATTTGTTATTTTAATAAATATTATAAAAATACTCACCTCCAATGGGACCATCAGAATTAGCACCAGGTTTCCAATTTCCCGTATCGGACATAACCCCTAGAAATAAAAAATTTATAATATATAATAATAATGAAAACTCATTAATAATATTATTATAAGCACATTTAGCAAAAGCCTTTTTAAACTTTTTTTTCTCTTGGAGCTAGAAAATATGTTTGTCCCTTGATTAAAATTCTGTTGAAGTTTTTTATTACATGGGCTACAATAGTTCTGTAGTTTGTAAGCAAATAATTAATTAAAACAAAGTAATTTTTATTACAATGAACGATGCAAAATTCCTTGTAATTACAACAAAATCAAAAGTGTATTATTGAATTCCTCTACAAATAGTCGTAAAATAATAAAACCACTTTTTTGTTGTTTTGTATACTCAAAATATATGTTTATTTGAACCTCTCTTATCACATTAAAATTAAATCTAAATAACACCAAAATTACTAAAACGTAAACATTCAGGAAATGAAAAGTTTTTAATGTTTTCTCGTATACTTTTCTATTCAAAACAAATTAGAAGCAAAGTTACACGGAAGAGATAAATTAGAATAAATATAAATTTGAGTTATTTTTATATTATTGTACATTTGTTGCAAAATTTATATGAATATGTCAATTTTTCATACAAAAAGGAGGCTATCCTCTTAAAACTACCTTAGGACTGAAATGAAAATTTACATCTCAAAATATTTGTAGCATCGGGTGTCTTAAAAGTTACCGTGCCGACGAGGGTTCTATATTTTATTATACAAAAACAATTAAATCTAAGATAATTATTTTCTTGCTTATTGTGAAAAGTACTTCTAACATAATGCAGAAATAAAATTTCACAATTTGTATAAAAAAAATTTCTACATTTTCATCAAATGTTCAAAATGAGTTCTCTTATCTAGAATTCAAAACTGAATTCTATTGATGCATATTTTAAGATAGGCGTTTTCAGATTCTAGGAGTGACTTCTTGAATCCTTTGAGTGATGGCAACGTTCAGATCATCTCTTATTTGAGAATTATTTGCATAAAACGCGTTCTTTAAATTGGCTCCCCTCTCCGGAAACAAAAGTCAGGGAGTGCTCAGATCAGGGAACGACGATTTCGGTACAAAGAAGATAGTGAAATATGCCGTATGATTAATGAAACCATGAACACGTTTCAAGAATTTTTTTTAGGTCATCGGCACTCAAGAAGTCTTTTGCCACTTAGTTTTTAAAGGATACAAGAAGTCACTCCCAGCATCTTGCAATGCCATTCTCAAAATATAAGTTCAGATTTCCCTCCTATAAAGAGGAGAACATGTTGAACATTTGTTGTAAATATACATACTAAATATCGTTTTCACCTTTAGTACAAATAATTGTTTTTAAGTTCTTTGTCTTTGGATTGTAAATTTATGAATTGTCTGAACAAGAATTTTCAGGACACATGTTACAGTTTTTAATCGAAACGTGACAAGAAGAAATAGTTTTGAATTGTGACAATGGGGCCTTTTAGGGAAATTTATTGCAACAATATTGTTTTAGTAAATCTTCCTTCACTACAGTAACAACTAGGATAAGTTATAGGATATTCAATACTAAGTAATAAAGAGGAACCAATAAGTGAATAAAAGATTTTTGAGTGAATTGTGGAAATCTTAAAAAGAATACAAACATCCTTCTTATGAAACAGAATTTTTAAAACAATATTGTTTTAAAACTGAATAGAGAAAAGATATATTTCATCCAATTTTCATTCTAAAATAAATTAAAAATTTAAAAATGCTAAAATTTATTTTGAAATACATAAATCTAATAATATCTGTTACCTTAGAAAATTGTAAGGGAAATTATACTGCAAAACACTACTTAAAAATAATCTGAAGAATACATAATAAGGTAGAAAATAATCCAAGGAACAATAATAAAGTTAAAAAATCTAATTCTTACAATAGTTTTAATACGAAAATTAGATTATGAAATTTTTGAAATTTAGACAGAGAATTTTAAAAGAAACACCTCTTTTTTTTGAAGAAAACATGGATTTTATTTTAATTAGCATCATACCACAGAACAATAGTACTAAATACAATAGATTATTTTTTGTTCAAAACTTTATATTAATTCCAATCAATCTGTACTCGTAATAAGGTAGATTGCTTTCACATAAGTATTGAGGTAACAGACATTTATACAATTATTTGCAGATTTATGGTTTTAAAAAATGCACTCATTTTGTATATTGGTACCTATTGAACTGTCTTTTAGATAAGCTCTTAATCTCATCTTAAACTTTTTCTTAAATCTAACAATAGTTGATTTTTTATTTTCTCTTTGAGAAAAATTGCAGTTATAGTAACCTTTTCTTAAAGTTTTGTTTATTCAAAATTTGTTTCTTTGTAATAATGCAAATGTGTGAGGGAACAATGACACTCCAAATAGTTCATTTAAGTGGTTTTAGTCTCGCAACTCTCTCAATAAATGTAATAATAGTTGTGTGAAATATTTCATGAATTTTCATAACAGAATAAGAATAAAAAAAATTAGTCTGTATGATAATCCAGACGCATTCATAGAAAATAAAACTAAATCATTCCTTAAGGTTAGTCTTAATTTTTTAACTATTATTATATTCTTTTTAACTATTATATATTATATTATTTTAACTATTATTATATTAATAATAGTTGAATAAATGTTTCATATTATTTCAAAGTTTCTTTAATAATTATCACATAATACAAGCAGACTTTTACAGAAGAGTTTATATTTTAATAAATTTAATCCGAAACGCACATTTGAAGCAATATTTGATATTTGGTTGTTTGAAACTACAAAAAAATTTAAGGACATTAGTTACTCCATGTTTATTATTATTCAAAAATTGCAAAAGATCTCACAGTTAATTTAACCAAAAATTCACTTTTTTAACAAAATTAAATATTTATCACTTTTATTTCTATAAGTTCTTTTAATGTAATAAAATATTTAATTCCAATAACTTTAATATTTGATTCAATGATACGTAGTAATAAATTTTCAAAAATAATTCAACATAATTTCAAGTTAAATAAAACATTTTGAACAAATGCGCTTACACGTATTTAAAAAAAAAAACTCATATTTGGAAGAAATTTCTCTCCGATTAGAAAAAAATGCAACGTATTAGTCAAAATTATACAAATAAAGATCTGCATCGAATTTAAAAATCTGTTGGGATTATTTGGATAAGTCATAATAATAAAAACTATGAAAAAATTTTATTAAATCTTTCAATTTTTTTACCCATGAATTAAATAGTTATGAACCCTAAATTCTTTATCTGCTTAAAAACTTGAATATTGAATTTTATGTCATTCCTAATTTTATTTAATATGCTCAAGACACTTAAACTTTCATTTTTCCTCTGTCTTACCTGATGATAAGAAGATAACAGCAACTGAAATAACTGAGATCCATTTCAACATTTTTGCTGAAGGAGACATCTCGGTGCAAATTTATTGCACAGTTATTGGAAGAATTTTTCATTTGTCCTTTTTATAACTTTTCTCAGGATGCTAACGTATTTGCACATGCGATTTTTTTTGCTCAGTTATGTCATTCCTCTAGTCGCTTACTGTTATTCATTCACCTGTTTTTTCAGAGTTATTGTCACATACATTAACATACCAGTCAAATCACAAATTCAAACAATGTTTGTCGAAAATAGTATTTCAAGGATTCTAAGATATTAAATATTTATCAAGTTTTGGAACTATCACCTAAAAATTATCGAAACAAAGCTATTAGTTAATTATGATAATTTTCGATTCATATTTATTTAATTAATGCTAGGTAAGGAAAAACATATTGAGGTAACTCAAAAGAATAGATATATACCTAAATTAAAATTTTAAAAATAATATCTAAAAATAGAAAGACATGAATATCTTATTTTATATAAATAAGAAGAAATTTCCGTGCATACAGAAATAGTAAAACGAATTTGATATACTCGTCAATTTTTTTCAGAAAAAAAAGGCCATCACATATATTATCATCTATAATTAAATGAAATATCAGTGCTTTTTTCCTAGTAGAATGAAGTAAGCTTCTTGATATAATTTGTGTGAATACAGTTAATACCTATCAACTAAAACTTGTGAATTTTTGTTTTGAAATTTCAAGTTTTCGCAATGTTTTATTATTATAATCCAATTTATTGCCCTTTTTGTTGATTTAATCAATGTCAAATTAAATTGGTGCGATTTCTACCTCGAATTTTAAAACTGAATGAAAGTGTTCTCCGCTTCTGTGCTTGGCTGCTGTAGAATGTTTTGTAACACATCCCAGACGGAAGAATTCTTGCATCATCTTAAATCACAATTGCCTAATTTAAATTCTAAGCATAGATATTTTAAATTTCAATCAATTAAAACAGTCACAGGTTATCAGTTTCCTTACTTATTTATTTATATTATTAAGGGAAATGTTATCTATTAGTTCATTGTCCTTCACACGTTTACAAACACGTCTTACATGAATATTAAAATTCAAATTTACCTCGATACTTGAGTCCGAGCAGATGATTATATAGTTATGACGAAGCTTTATCTTTTAATTATACATTGCAGGGTTGGGTCTTTGATTCGGCAATATCAAAGTAGGTTCAGACGCATGTAAATAAATTCCAAGCACAATTCATTTCCTTCTCATTCCTGATTATCTTTTACTAATTTCGGCATAACTTATATATCGTTTTTCACGATCACTTCATAACACTTCTGTAGTGTAACTAATTTGTGTACATTACGTTTTAATTGATTGGATAGAAGTTTCACTTTTCGTATTTAAAATTATGAAGAATATCCAAGGTAGTTCATAAAAGAAAGCAAAAAGCCCATTGTTACAGTAATATAAATTTTTTATAAGGAATAAATCAGAGCTAACAGCAGGTCAGTCTAGTATTAAAGTGTTTTTACTGTTGCAGCTCCGAGGAATGATAAATTTCAATATTATGTTACAAAATTCAATTTTCCTACTTAAGATTTCATAAAAAAGTAAATCATAGATCTCGGTTTTCCTGCAAATCAATGAAGTCTGCTTATTATTTAAAAACGTCAATTAAGTTATCCGTTATGCCAAACGTTTTCATATTTAGTAAGCTCCACCATATGATATGCTAAATAATCTTTAAACTCTTTCTTAAATCATACTGCAATTGAAAAGCCACCTGGATCATTAATATTTCTTTTTTTTTTTTTTCATCAATAAAAAGCTCCTTTGATTATTCATTGCGATTGGTTGACTCAATTTTAATAATTAGTCAACCAATATACTTATTTATGATAGTATTTTGAGAAGATATGCGCTGGCGTTGAAACTACGCTAGTTTATCATCGAAATCTGCAGGAAGATTTTGGCAAATTGAAGCTCTTCGTCTCAAACAGAAATCTTTCCCTTCATATATAAATTTTTCTCACCAGCCTCTTGATGCTTTAAAATTCTCGAATCTTAATTTATGAATGGCTTCTTTTGCCTTGCATTACAGTATTTGTATTGCAAATGTCAATGCTTTAGATCGAGTGACACACTCAAATTGAGCAACACTATCATCTATTTCAGGATATCTTCTTTTTTGTCGGTCCAGTTAAAGACTTTGTCGAAGGTTTGCAAGCAAAAATCATATATCATTGCTTACACCCTCGACCTATATTTGTTTCATCCGTATCAAATTTTCTGGCTACTAACTACTCTGTTCCCGTTTTCGTCTGCATATAAAATCGCCTTCCTACTTGCGTCTGAGTAAACTCGTCTTGATACCATTACCGATACTTTGATGCTTATGTGATTAAAAAAAGCGTATACAAAAAAGTTCCTAAATACGTGAAAACAATAAAGCTCAGGATAGACTGAATATTGTTGGTAAACTGCTGAATGTGATGATTCATCAATGCAAATGTTCAGAATGGATGGTTACATTTTTCCATTTGAAAGGAATGGAAACTCAATTCTCTCCCATCCAACAAATTTTTCCGACTTCGATTCTAAGCCATATATATATATATATATATATATATATATATATATATTATGCACTCATAGACAAAAACATTAGCGCACCAAGAAGGAGACGTCAATATGAAACGAAATTTTACATACGTAATGACTACTCTGATATAAGTAAATGATTAGAAAATCAAAGAAAAAGGATCATTTATTTCAGAAAAAAAGGCAAAAGAACGGGGATTTAATACCCTGTTCAACCACCTGTAGCGCGAATGCACGATGCGATACGATTGGGCATTGATCATACAAGTTCTGTATGATGTCTTGAGATATTTCGTTCCATATTTGCTGTAACCTTGCTTCAACTTCGTTCAAACTCGTGGGATGCTCAACACGCCGTCCCAAATGATCCCAGATATGCTCGATTGGAGACAAATCTGGGGATCGGGCAGGCCAAGGAAGGGTAGTAACAGTGCGGAGACAGTCTTGTGACACCCTTGCCGTGTGAGGCCGAGCATTGTCTTGTTCAAAAAAGGCTCCTGGGAGCACATGTGGTTGCAGGATGTCATGGACATACCACTGGGTTGTCATGGTGCCACGGATCAATACTATGGGTGACCGTGTATTGTAGGCAATATCGCCTCATACCATCACACCAGCTGTGGGAGCAGTGTATCGCTGTAAAGCAAAGGCAAGTTTGAGGCGTTCACCTCGGGGTCTCCACACACGAACACGATTGTCATCACTGCTGAGATTGAATCTGGATTCATCGCTAAAGACGACCTGGTTCCATTCTGCAGCAGTTCAGTTTCCTCGTGCGCGGCACCACTCCAAACAGAAGCGTCGATGGGTGGGCGTCAAGGGCAGTACACGTAATACGCGCCACGATCCCAAATGTCCTTCAGCCAGGCGCCTTCGTATGATTCGAGGAGACACAGGGGGCCCTAGTGAAGGTGATACCTGTGCCTGGATGGCGGCCGATGAAGCAGTTGGCTGTACGCGTGCATTTCTTACGATGCGGCGGTCTTCTCGACGACTGGTCTGTCGAGGGCGTCCTGGGCCTTGTCTTCATGTAAATGACATCTCTCGGATCCACTGGTCCCAAACTTTCTCCCAACACAATCAGAGCGGTCTAATTGACGAGCTACTCGCCTAGATGACCACACAGCTTCCATCATGCCGATGATTCTCCCCCTCTCAAACTGCGACAGATGCTCATATTGTCTTCGAAAACAGCGTAATGGCATGTCTACCTCAGCTCTTCCTTTATAAACGATTCAGCACACTCAAACAAGCTTTGGTTACCAGTTTTATACTCCACAGAGAACGACGTTAAACGCCCCCTACTGGCTATACGTAATGTGCTATCACGGTGCGTTTCTAATCATTTGCATATCTCCCCGACATGTACCTTCATGCCAAGTTTCGTTACGATCCCGCAATTATTTCTTGGTGCGCTAATTTTTTGTCCATGAGTGTATATATATATATATATATATATATATATATATATATATATATATATATATATATATATATATATAATTTTAATATCAAGCTTGGCTTACACAGGTAAAGAAGTACAAGAAATTACATATTTTAGTGAAAATATTAAATAAGTATGTTCTAATATGGGATGTTCAGCATTATTAGTTCAAACTTATCTGTAATGCATTCATGGCCTCAAATTTCCAAACTGCTAATAAAGTTGTCGAACACTGAAATCGAAGCAATACCCATATTTAGAAGAACCCTTGTTTCAGATCATTTAACGACTTTGCGGGAGTACTTAAAGTAGCCTCTTAAAACTTCAAATTTTGTCACATGAAATCATGAGATCGATTTGGCCATTCTTTTCTCTCCAAATCTTCATCTTCAAGATTTTTAACTATCCGAGGTCGGGGATTACCATCCATCAGGATAAATTTATCGTCAGAAGTGCCAGCATATGGTATAACATTCGTCTCAATATTTCAAAGTAGTCAGAATCCCTTCACATGGAGTACTTGCAGATCAGAGTGGCATCCTCGGAGATTTCCTCTCCATATCACCTCCTTCTGCCGCTTTATACAATGTTATATTAGTAGTATCTAGTTCTTTCTTCTTTCCTCATCATCAAATGACCTATATTACTTTTAAAAGTTGGCCAGGATTCTCTTGTGAAGAATATAGAAGTCCATTGCCGTCTGACTTAGACGATCTACTCTCTTGCACTGCATAAACGGGCCCTTCTTATTATCAACTTAAAGGGACACACAAGGGGTCGTCTTGCATAGAATCTGTTGTTGAAAAGACATTTGGACACTGTAGTAATAGATATCGTAATGTCTGTTGGTGTACAAATTTCTGAAATAACTGAGAAACAGAATTTCTTCCTTTCAAAAGAATCAATAAGTGATCTTACGCAAAGGTAGTCCCCCATAAGTGACCTGGAATAGGTCTGTTTTGATACTGAATTTTGGGATACAAATTGATCCCAAAATTTTTGGACCATGCTACGAGTCAAATTAAAATGTCTAACAGCATCAATTTGTGATAGCCCCAATTCGATCCATCTGAATACTTGCCATTTTAATGTATCGGTAAACGACATATCTAAGACATGGTCAATAAATTCTTTATCCTAGTAATTTAAAATCAACAAGTATAAAAATATTCCTCACAAATTACAAGAGTGAGATAGTTTGTTTCCTTCGACTGTTCGCAGTATAAAATTCTACAAAAAAATAGTGGTGGGTATTAAATTAAACTTTTTGTTGGAGTTGCTTATGCTAAGTAATATAAATTTTATTTTTTGCTTTTATATACATTTTTATTTTTTTAGAGTGGTTAAAATGGTTGCACCTTAACTTTTGGAGGTCATAATATATTTTTATTTAAATTATTTACAAATCGCTATTTCAAACATTTTTTTATAAGTTTCTTCTCCCTCTGTGAAGGAATAATTCTTGAATTTGCTTATTATTCGAATTTTAATTCAAATGTTGGTTAACTCACCTTGAAAAATGTTTTTAGAAAATGCTATTTTTATTTTACCCTGAATTTTTCTATGAAGTAATTAAACTATCATCAACAGCATTAATAAGCAATTGAAATTGAAAATAAAACAAATTAAAACAGCATCTCGAAAATTTCTTCATTTTTTTTTTTTTCTATTTTAAGAATTTTAACGTGGTTTTTAAAAAAATAAAGGGACGAGAAAAAAATGGACAAAATAAAACAAACGCTACAAAAGTTGTTGTTGTTTTGATTCAGATAATCATCCATATGGAACTTCTATTCTCCTTTATGACTATAAATCTATTCTTATTAAACACTGAATAAAATTTTAAGAGAAAATTCATGGATATAAATTCCCAGCGCATTATTTATTTATGTAGTTTGAAGTATTATTCATTCACTAAAGAAAAATATGCATACTAAAGGATTCACTACTAGTATTTTAATTAACCGATATGAAAAAAGTGCAGTCGTAATATTTTTCTAGTAAATAAAAGCTTTCCTTTAACAATATTTCAACAATATATTTCTCTTTTAATTCCTTTTGATCTGATAAATTCACTCAATTTCCATACATTTTTAATATTTTAAATACTTTTCAAAAAAAATTTATTTGTCTTTCGTATGTCAAGTTATTTTACTCTGTAATCAGCCTCAATCTTTACATGACTCGTTGAGCAATTTGGCATCATTCAACATATAATTAGCAATGATATAGTAAAGTGACCATCACTTTACTATATCATTGCTAATTTACACATGGTAGACAGCTATATGAAACAAAGACGTGCTACTTAATAAATTAAGAAGCTTACAGTATCTCTTCGCAAAAAGAAGATAAATATATTTTCTAAGAAATGTCCGATTTCTTTTTTGATGACCTCTTTTTCCATACCACTGCGTCGTTTTCACGTATGAAAAGCTTCCGTTCTCTCTTATCTAAGTTCTATCTTTTCTTTAATATACACTCACCTGTTTCATTTCGATTCAGTTTTCACTTAATCCTTTAATAACAAACTGCGTCACATCTCCATAAAGCGATCTAGTAACAGTTAAAAAATGTATGAATTCAATTTGAATTACGATAACATATTATCCAAATTCCAAAAAGGCTTCAATATTTGTCGCAAAAATCACTATCAGTGAAAAGATTAATTGATAAATCTAGCTTTTCAAGTATTAATCGATTCACTCAAAAGTTGTAGTTAATTTAATTTTATTCGATAAATAAATTATAAATCAACAAAATAGCTCATTGCCTTAAAGATTGATATTAATCAGAATCAAACGGTCAAGAATAATCATACTCATAATGTTTCTTAACCATTGCTAGGTAAGAAAATGCAATAGTTACGTTTTACTGGTTATTATATCTGGCTGCGATTTCCCCCCAAGATAGATAGAATTCATATATATATATATATATATATATATATATATATATATACTGGTGAAGAAAATTTTCCGATTTGATCTATTATCCTTAGAACTACAGGACAAAAATTAGTGAGAAATTTAGTGTGTACATAGGGTTGATAAAGTACAAAAAAATAACAATTCAACAGTTATAATACACATGCATTATCGTGAGAAACACTCATTGGAGTCGCAAGGTATGAAACAGCAGTTGCAGAATAGAACAAAAAAATTGGTTCATAGGGGGTATGGTCCCCTCTTACTGACATATAGGCCTTGCAACGTGATTTTATGCTGGAAATAAGTGAGTTTATGAGTTTCTGTTGCAATTGGTCCCACTCGTTCAGCAACGCAGTTTTCAGGTTTTGGATAGTTCTCGGAAAAGGCTTGCGAATTGCAATTGCCCTCCCCAGAGTGTCTCCGGCATGCTCTAAAGGAATGAAATCTGGAGATCTAACTGGCCAATGCATCCTGCGAATATCCTCAATATCCAAAAATTCGTTGATCAGATGAGCTCTATGAGACCTCGCGTTGTCACCCATTAAAAGGAAATAAAGACTTAAAAAGGCTCCAAGATTTCTTCCCTATACCTCTCAAGAGTCGCAGTGTGCCTCTTTCAAAAACATGGAGATGTGTGCGGTCATCCAAAATGATGCCTTCCCAGACCATCAAGTCTCCGCCACGTAATGGTTGATTTTTTGGACATTACAGGGCTGGTAGCGGGTCCCTGGTTCTCTCCATATGAACGTACGGCGAAAATCACTGGTTAGCTGAACCAAAACTTAGTGAAGACAACGGTCACCCATTGATTCATGCTCCAATCTCTATGACCTCTGCATCATTTTAAGCCTGTCTCCTGTCATCATCTGTCTCCTGTTCGCAGAACTGAGTGGGATTCAAACAATAGGTCTGCTTGCAAACAGCCCTCTCTCATGAAGTTTTCTGTAAACAGTCACCCTTGAAACTCGGATTATTGTGGCTGAATACAACTCAGGAAAAATCTGAGAAGCTGTAACATCTCTGTTACGCTTCGCTGTAATGATCAAATGGTGATCTTCTCTGGCCGTCAAGGCTCTTAGACGACCTTGCCTAAGCTTTCTCTCGGCGGATCCAGTATCCTTAAACTATTTCCATAAGTTGGACACGACACTGGGAGTTAAATCAAATTCTTTGCAAATCTGGATTTGAGACTAGCCTGCTTTAATTCGCCACCTCATTCGGTCATCTAAACGTTGTTTGTTACTCATTTTTATTGTTTGAATTTTAATTTAAGCGATTAATGCAAAAAAAAAAAAAAACACTAGGAAATTCGGCGAAATGTTTCAGCGAACGAAATGCGGATTTTAGGACGCTCGCTTATAAAACTTTTTTTTCGATAAGTTCCGCCCCCATATACGTACCCCCATAATGTATTCGACGTACAAGATTTGCAACTTTGTTTCGAAACAGTATTTTTACATTTCGTTCAATTCTTTTCATGAAATTCTACAAAATATGCATATATATATATATATATTCAAAAGTTAAGCATAATTAGTAATCATGTGAATAATGAAGAAATCTAATTCGTAATGGCGGGAAATGTGAAATGTGAATGTAAAACGATTATAAAACATGAAAACATTAATAAAGAATGATAAAAATCACTTTCATTATCCGATGAAACAATTTGAAAGAAAACTGGACATAAAAGGGGTTTACCCTTTAGTGAAAAGCAAATGAAATAAAAATGGGATGCTGCGGTTTTATAAGATATGTGGGTACCTCTGACAACCAGGCACGTTGCACAAATATTTCACATACTTTCTATAACACTGTAAATGAGTTATGAGCTCAAAGAGCTCCAAACACTACAAGAGCTCTTTTCAGTCCTGAAACATAGTTTGGTGGGTGAGGAAGGGCTGCAAATTGCCTCTCGAGCATATCTCACACTGGCTTGATAGAAATCAGGTCAGGTGAATGATTCGGCCACAGCACGCGTTGAATATTTTCCATTTCAAGGAAATCATCGTTCATTTTCTCAAGGTAATAAGATGCGTTATCATTTATAAATTTGAAATCAGGATCGATTGCACCTCGAAACAAGCAAGAATCAGTGGCATACTAAAGTAGATTCGTCACTGAACATCACATTAGTCCACTATCCAAAAATCCAGTAATGATGCTCCAAACCAGTCTAAATAAGCCGCTTTTATGCGTAAATGGAAGCTGTTGAGAGTTGGAGTAGAGACCAACATCACTGAATCTCCCGTAAACAGTTTGTTTGGAGAGCTGAATCCTATTCCCTGACACAACTCGCATTTGTCGTTGGCGCATTTATTACCAGATATTGGTGTTATCGAACGGTTGTAGGATGGATTGGTAGGATGATATTGGTAGTCGGTCCCGCACTTTAAAATCTTAGTCATAGTCTTAAAATCACACCCTGAGACAAATTCAGAATTTGAACCCTTTCGGAGTGTGATCGGATTCGAATATTTCAACAATTCTTCCTTCCGTAAATATATTCAGTTGTCATCTTTGTGCTATCATTCGTTCTGTTTGATTGTTAACAATGGTCCTCAGCACATGAATTGCACAAAACCTCTCTGAACTGCTTATGACGAGTGACCCGATTTATCTGCCTTTCGACTTGTGCAGATATTTTGCGCATGAGGCCATTAACTGAAATGTTTTCGAAGACGATGCTTCAACTTCAACTGATAATTCTTTGCAAATTATTGCGTACAAATTCGTCAATATTTACTCACATGTTTTCGCTTTTTAAAAATTATATTTAACTTTTTGTTATCATTGTATGCAGTCGAATCACATTAATTTTACTACCTGTCAAAAGACAGAATAATTCCCTTTCTTAGAACGGAGCCCTGCGAAGTGTGCTTAAATACGGTCAGTGATGTTGTGGAAGGCACTCAGAGAGACGAGGAACCATCTCGGCTTCTGTTCTGTGCCCTGCAGCCCTACGTTGTGCTGTTGAGTTCCGATTCTTGATTAAGCTTATCTAAGGAATTTAGGGACCAAGGGAGTACGGTCAAATGTCATCCTGGGGATTTTCGAGCCATTCGTGTACCTGTGTGCTGCATGACCCATCACAATGCCCTGTTGTAAAATTCCACCGTGTTGATGAAAAGCAATCCTCATACAGGGATGGACATGGTTCGCATGGGCAAATGTATGCATCCGTTAATCCATCGTGCCTTTCACAATGTTAAGAGGACCAATGAAAGGCCCCAAAAAATACTCACCCTAGATATGACCTGACCATCCCGTGGGCAGCATGTGTCTTACCCAGTGTCAACCTTTGGCTCACGGAGCAGCGTCATCTGAACAAAAATTTAAACTTTCATGGTACATAAAAGTAATAAAGAACATTCCACCATGAGTCGTTCGTATTACATTCCATTACTAGGAGAATATCTCAGCGTATTGACTCACCTATCGTCAATGTATTTTTATCTATATTCAGAAACAATTACAAAGTTGAGCTCATTTTAAAAGGTGCATGGACTGTCTTGCTTGAGTTAGCGATACACAATGTATACCTATCCAGCAAACCTTCTGAAGAGTGGGGGGAGGGGCATTACTAAAGGCGGGAAGGGAATACAACGTGTTGCTCATGCGAAATAGCAGCAGCTGATCTGTTTGCAGCAAGCCTAATAAATTTGACCCGCAAGCTTATAGTTCCATACTGAATGATTGATAATTTAGCACCATCAGAGAGTTGTATTTGCAGAACAATTTCTTAAATTATATTTCGTACAAAATTATTTAATTCGATAAAACATAATCTCCCTTAATTTATTACAGAATGTTCTTGATTTTTCTAAAGGATTTCGGGAGGATTAGTTGCTTCCCGTGACTAGAGAAGTAAAATTAGTAGTAGTTTGAAACGCGAGAATTTGAATTGGCATTAAAGAAGCTAAACTTAAGTAGGTGGTAAATCGAATTCATCACACACACACATATATATATATATATATGTGTGTGTGTGTGTATATATAATATATATATATATAGGTGTGTGTGTGTGTGTGTGTATAATATATATATATATATATAATGTGGTTCGATGGGATGAAATGCGGGCCCACAAAGTCTTTGCATTGGACAGACCTGCCAAAGACGATAACGCTAGGGCAGGCCTGTCCAACTGGCCTTAACTCTCCAGAAAAGTGTTGCAGGATGTTTATTTTACTACAATTGTTGCATTACTGTAGACGTCAACATCCATTTGACCGATGGAGCACGAAACGTAAAAGTCGTCTGTCGCCTCTCCGTAGACGGTAAATTCCTGCCTTCGTCACCGATAAACAATCACCAGTATAGGTACGTTAACTAACCGTCAGAGGCAAAACCCCATTCGAAACAACATTCCCTGGAATCTGGTTAAGGATACACTTTTTGTTCATCTAGGTCAGGGGTCGGCAACCTCTTGAAACGGAAGAGCCAAAACTTACAATTTACAAAATTTTCCAATTTTTAAAGAGCTACTAAAAACATTTTCGATTTAATATTATAAATCTGGCTTATAACTTATTGATTTAAGTTTCAAGCACGACTCTAGATTCTTATTTGTTATTTGACTTCTAACTTTACTTTTTATTATATTCGTGAAAGAGAACGCTTGCTCACACGAATATGTCAACCTGAAGATCGTCAGCACTTCATATGCCAACTTCTTCATCTCATTGTAGCATTCTGGAGGACTATTCCATGCGCCTAATATGAGAGCCTCAACTCGCGGAATTTCTTTTAGAACTGTCTACTTGTGATGAGCGATGTGCATGCACTTCTGTACCTCCAACTCTTCCAACTTACTCTTCAATTCCATGAACTTGCCACTCCACAATTCTTTGGTTTTCAAATCCAGCAATTGCATTTAAAGCGATCCAGCATCGATTCCAAATGGCTCAATGTTGATCTCCTTTGTATTGAGAGGATTTACTGTGAACGCGAGAGAACTTTTGTTTGTTTTGAAATGCTCGAATCTCTCAGCGAATCCATCCTTCATGTTTTTTAAAGTAATACTGAAATAATTCCTGTCAATAGTTTCATTGGTCTCAACGAGATATTGGTTCAGATTTTTAACATGAAGTAAATTACCGCACTCTATGTCTTCAACAAAAGAAGTATTTTTTTTTTATCGAAACAAACTACTTCTTCAAGCAAGGAGTAGGCTGGGTTGCCCTTTCCTTGCAGTTTTGGATTTAGTTCATTTAGTTTCATTGTGGTATCTACTATGAAGTTGAATTTTTTGAGCCATTTGTCTTCAAATTCGGGAGGTTCAATATTTTTTTCATTGAGGAATGTTTTATTTCACTCAAGCACAAAGCAAAATGTTGCAATGAGTTACCTCTGGAAAGCCATCGAACTTTATTGTGCAGAAGTAGTCAATAAACTGGCTATCTATTTCTTCAAGGAAATCTTTAAACTGGCGATGGTAGAGTGCTTTTGCCAATAATCTTAATTACCAAGTTCTTGACCTCAACTATTTCGGCTGGAAGTGTTTAGGCACAAAGCTCTTCTATATGAATTATGCAGTGAAACGTTTGAATTTCGAGGTTTATTTTATTCCCGAAGAATGGATGTTACCCTTCTAATTGATTACCCTTCTATGTATTCCTATCATAATTCTGTCTCTCTCAGTTGCTATAGAAACTATTTTATTTATACCGATTTAGTTTTATTTGTGTGTTATCTAGACTCTAGAGGTTGGCTGTTAGGGTGAGACGAAAATGGAATGCAATTGGCTGAAAGATAAACATGGTCACGGAGTCTCATCTCTAAGAACAAAACAATAGTTCAGATTTAATTCATTACGGTCATGTTAAGCGTAGCGATTTTTAATTAACAATCGTGAAAATAGGAGCTATTAAGAAATTAGGTAATTAAAAATATTTTCTTATTTTTTAAGGTTTTTGATGATAAATTATTAATTTTTTTCGAGTGTGGAACTGGAGAGCGGCAACTTTTCATCAAAAGAGCCGTATGTGCCTCGCGAGCCGCAGGTTGCCGACCTCTGATCTAGGTAGACTACGGCTCGCGAGCTACACAAGACTCTTTGCATAGGAATTTTCGACTTTGCATAAGATTTTTCGATTTCTGCCACTTAGTCAATAGAGTTCATAGAGCGATGAGATAGCCCACTGGATTACTAGCGGCTTAGAAATAATTGTAGTCTGAAATAAAATTTAGAAGAATGATTTACATAACGTGTGCCTAGATTCCTTTTCAAAACTCGAGTCACTGATGAAAAAAAGAGGAAGAGCTTCTACGAAGAATTTATATGTTAGATCATCCAATAAGAACCGAATTAGTTCGAGCTGGCGTTAAACATTAAACTCCTTAAGGGATATCAGGAGCCTTAAAACTTTCAAAAAATTCATTTTTTGAAAATAATACTTTTATGCTGTTTGAATTATTCTGAATAATTTGATACTAATCGTGTTTGATATTGCTATTATTTAAAAAGATATAGCCATTCAAAGTGACTTCACTTTGAAAGGCTAAGTGTAGTCACGAAGTCGAAAGTATAGATTACTTTTAGCTTTGTAAATAGATTGTCACTTGTAGATGAAGAATGTTAAAATTAAGATTTTTTAATAATATAAGGGTTTCCTTATATGAATAACTAAAATAAATTTTAAATTATTCAAAATTTTAGCTTTGTTTATGACATTTGTGGTCTATAAAGTGAATTAAAGCAAATTAACACTTTATATATATATTAGTAAATTTATGACTTAATTATTTAATAAGAGGCCTTTTATGTTATAGTAGGTATAAAATTATTCAAATTTCTGACTTTAAAGTTATTTTTCTGAAAACATGCTTTTTCAAACTTTCATGTAAAACGTATGAAATACTAATCATTAGAAATGGAAGAAAATATGTACATATCTTTTAATTATCATGCTCTAGAACGTAAATTTAAAGCAACTATGCAAAAATAATTTTTTTAAAAACATTTTTAATTTTCAAAAATTTCAAACATTTATGATTTTTAAATTTGAACCTTTTTTTAAAAAAATAAATAAATATTTTCAAAATAAAATAGATTCAGCACGTGAAAGCAAATATTATGTTTAATTTGAGACTATTTTGGTGATATTCGCATAGTATTTGGATTGTACGCTTAATGTGAAGTGAAACTCACATTTCTTGGAAGAAAAAAAATTCAAGTCTTCAAAATACAGCCAATACAATTTTGAAATTTAACTGTCAAATAACACGTGTGTGTGAAATCATTTCTAACTCACAAAAAAATTTCATCCTTTTGAGTTGTTTTTTTATGCATAACACAAATGTTTAAAAAAAAAAAAAAAACATTTTAGTCACATTTTTTGAAAGTTAGGGTCTTGACACCCCTTAACCTCTCCTGGATTGTGAAGGAATTCAGTAGTACTACTTAAGATGTTTTTGAGTTGATAAGATAGTACTTAACGAAAGTGTATTCTTCTGTTCAAAAGAGTAAATACCTTCAATAACTAAGTGTAAATTCCTCTGTACAAAAGTGCAAATACCGTGGTCACTCTATTAGTGGAGGAGGGGCATGACCTTGACAGCGGTAGCGATTTAGACTGTCATAGTTTAATTAATATTTTTTTTAATATTATGAGCCACCCAAGGGAGCATTGTTTAAGTTGGATCACTTTTGGCGTATCAGATCACTTTCCAATTTTTTTATCGTTTGCTTCAATTTTAATTACATGTAGCTGAAATAATATTCAATTTAATAATTTATTGTTTGCTTTAATTTTAATTGAATATAGCTGAAATATATTCGATTTAATATATTCAATTTAATAATTTATTGTTTGCTTTAATTTTAATTGAATATAGCTGAAATATATTCGATTTAATATATTCAATTTTTTGTAGCTGAAATATATTAATTACATGTAGCTGAAATATCTTCGATTTTAAGAACTAAGAACTATCAAAGATATTTTTATTTCGGGCTTAATGCAAGAAACAATCATTGTCAAAATATCACAATGCTAGGACTTTCAAGCTTCGTGAAATAATTTCGGTACCAGTGATACCGAAACTTTATGATTTCACTAATAATTAAAGTTGATATTGGTAGTTCTTGCATATAAACATTATGAACTTAATAAGTTGAATGCAAGGTTTATCTCGTTTTCACACAAAAAAAAAACATACATTAGCTACTATACATAAACGGTACGTACTATGTCGAATATGTAGCCAATCTCATTTTCACATAAAACTGACGTTGGGAGTTCTTGCATTAAGCCACTCATTTTTAGGTACCATTAATTTATATCCCCTTAATCAATGCTAGGTACACTCATGTATATGTATTTTGGTTTATATGCATTTTTAAGGCAAAAAAAGAGAATAAGAGCTAGATTTCTTATTCAAAACTTAGTTAGAAATGCGACTTTTCATTGCTTTCGAAATCTCTGTTATGTCTGGAAAATAGCTAAATGTTTCCAATTTTGAGCATGATTGTAAATTATAGGATATTAAGTAGCTTCTCTGATAACTTTTTATTTGTTTCATTGTTGGGAATATTTGTTCATATAAATATATACATCCAAAGATAGTGGCGAATGCAGCGAGAATATTATTGTTTATATTTTAGGCAGTTGTTTGATAGCTTTCTGCTTGCAATGAGAAAAATTAAATAGGATTATTCTATTTCCTTCTTTTACAAGCAGATGGTCAGATCTGTAAATTTGCTGATGTTTTCTTTTAAAATTTTTAACTGAAATTTTGAAGGGAAACAACATCAGCATTAAAGGTTCTAAGTCGGGTTCATTGATTTTTATTTTGAGAGGACGTATAACAAAAGATAGTTTAGCTTTATTTATTTCAAATTTGCACAAACACAACTACCAAAACAGTCCTTTATTTTTCTTAATAACATGCTGAAAAAATTCGTATTAAAACAAGCGCTTTTTTCGTGGCAATATTGGTTTAAATGACTGAAGTGAAGTAATTCACCTTTTTCTATATCTTTGGTGAAAACTTGTTGTTCATTTTCAAAGCACTCTGCCTCTCCCAGTTATATTTTACGAAATTTCCTTTCTTCGGAATTGAAATAGCTCCTTTGTTTACTTCTATCGTACTTTTAAATCCATGCAATAGCAATGGAATTTATATTTAGTAAATTGATTCTAGGTTAGAAGAGCCGTGGTCTGCCAACCCCTGCCTTAGGAGAATCTGCTCCAAAGGAGACTCTCTCATTGGCCAGAAAAGTAATGACGGTGAATCAATGGGATACGAAATACGTTATACTCAGGGACTATTTAGAAGAATGAAAAACAATCAATGGACAATACTACAGTGTGTTACTCCATTACCATTCATAAAATTAGTAATTTTTTAACTGTCGTTGTACATTCATAACAGTCATTTTTGCACTGTCTTTTATCGTAAAATTTAATCTGAGGTGAATAAATTTCCTGGATGAAGTCTGCTTTATTATCATTCATACCTAGCGTGGTCTTAAGTTAATTTATTAATATGGGAATCACGGAGAGAGATCCTTTTACGAACAGGTGGTATAATAATCTAAGGTAGCGAAGGAATAATCTCAAAACACGATTTGTTTCAGCAGCGTCTTCAACTTCTCAGGAACATGATGTTAGTTACAAAATCTACGATTTGCCTGTTACTAATTTGCATTATTTTTACAGCAGGTAAGTCTTAAGAGTTTTTTTAGAAACTAATTGAATTTTATTTAAATTAAAACAAGCACTTTCTGATTTCCAAAATCGATATAGCATGAATAATTAAGTGCGTTTTTTTTTTAAATTACTTTTTGAAATTAAGTGTTTGGGTCATAAAATTGAAATATATTATTAGCTACGTTCTGATGATGATTTGACGATTTGTAAGTTAAATTTAATTGCTAGTAAATATTTTCCAAACAAAAGCACGTAATTATTATAATAAAAGAGATCCTGCCAAAACTATTCGAGTATTTTAATTAAATTTTATTTCTCAAAACAATCCACTGTCAACGGAGATCAAACGGAGTAAAAAGTCAAGTTATTTTAATTGTAACTAGATTTGATGTCATGATGTACGAGTAGAGAATAAATGTAGAGGATTAAAAAATGTATTCGAATGTAATGGAATAAATAACACTCAAGTAAAGATTTAAGAAAAGACTTCATTTAATTACATGAAGGAAATAAATATTCCTCATCTAAAATTTGTTTAGTGCTGTTAATAAACTTTCTTTTTTCCTGTAGTTGAATTCTAATTCTGAATTGGTATTTCTTCTTAATTTATGGTTTTATACCATCTTGTTATAATATAATTTACTAAATTTATTGTGGTAGTTGGATCCCTAATACTGGTATAAACACACATTTTCCTCTCCAAAGTGTGGATTTTTTATTACATTATCTGCATTTTTTGTTTCACTTTTATTCTTTTCTCTTGTCTTTTTTCATGATGTTGGTTTTTAAATTGCTTTTAAACTTTAATTAATGGCTTGTATCTGTATTAAATTAATATAATTATTTATAATAATGTTTGCAAATTCTGTCTGCGAAGGATTGTTTAAGAACATACATATGTTTTTAGTAGGTAAAAGTGTTATAACTCTATTTAAATTAATGTTATTTAATAAAGTACATAATTAAGTATAGAGTATATTTTTCATGGATTTTTTTACTTTAATTTGGTTCAAATAAATTTCGTTTTACTTTGTTTATACTTTCTTTGTTTCTTTGATTGAATTCCTAATTTAAATTGGCTTTGTACCATTTGGTTACAAAGTAATTGGTGAAGTGTGATTATAAGATCCGTAATATTAATAATAACGCACTACTATTCAATTCCAAGCATGAGACAGCATTTAGAGAATTACTTTTCATCGCCATTTATAACAATTTTTTTTTCAAGACATACTTTGCAGATCTTCGTAAGGCTTTTGATATTTTGAACTTAGTTGTAATCTTTTTTTTAATTACTGCATTATTTCTTAAAATTTTAACTCTTTGCATGCTTAATATGTATTCTTGAATGTTCTTTATTAACATTATATTTTCCACAATTCAAAAACTTTTTACACGTAGTATATTTAAGTTATTTTAAATATTTAAATAATTTATTTTTAAGTATTAATATTTTTTGTTTTGTTTTTTATCTGTTAGTTTTAATTTTTCAATAACTGTAACTTTTACTAGTTTAATATAATAACTTTTACTAATTTTACCTAAATTATATATATAAAGATTTTGCGAGGTATTGTGACAATATTTCATTAAACTTTACAGTAATTTTATTTAATATTTTTAAACATTTCAATAATTATTTTACTGAAATTTTTAAGAATATATATATGAATACATGCATCGTAAATGTTAATTAGTCAAGTTGAAACAATGATATCATTCTATGGTATATTTACTTTATTCATTTGCAATATTTTGAGGGGAAAGAGTCTTTCTAAGTACCTAGAAAGTAATTTACTGAGGAAGATGGGTTTCTTTTAGATCCAGAAAGTATGTTTAACTGTGTGTCTGTTTGCCCAATGCAAGACAGGGCATTTACGCTTAACTTTTCTGTTTGATCAAAGTTTAATATTGTAATTATATATATATATATATATATATATATATATATATATAAAGTGAACGCTTTTATTATCTCTCTCAATCACAATTATTATTATTTTTTTAGAAACAACATGTGAAAAACCTATTCGTAAGTATGCAATTCATATAGGTTTAAACTTATTTAAAAAAAAAATAGTATTTTAGCATAATTAATTTGCAATTATCAAGTTTTATTTTTAATTACTTATTAGTTTTTAAAAAAATTCAGTGTCATTTTTAGATTGTACAACTAAGTAGCTAAATAATGCATGCTTTTCCATTTAGACTTCAAATATTGTGTTTTTTCATTGATAAATAAAAGATTAATTAATTGAAAACTGCATTAAATATTTCCAAATTTTAAAATTATTATAAAAAAAAAGATAAATAACTAAAATAAATATTTTTTAAAAAAATTATTGCGGTGTTATTAAATATCAAATGTAATATATATAGCTCTAAAAATTGAACTCTTTGATATCTGATATGCGAAAAGTAAAATTAAAAATCCCCACAATAAATTTATTGTATTTTCTATTTTTAATTAAGGCTCCTGTCTACCTGTTATTTGGAATTTATATGAATGTAATATCATTCTTATTGAATGGTTACTTACCTTTTTTTCTTATTGAATGGCTTTTTTTTTTTTAAAGAAAAAAAAAACTTTTTCCTGATTGCACTTTTCTGAAGCAATGAAGTGGTCTGGTTAATTCATATGCGAATAATGCAGTAGACATAAAAACACTTTTGTAAGTAAAAGCAAAAAAATACAGAAAAAGAAAACTTTTTTTATTCTTTTATATTCTTTTGATATTATTTCCATCAACTCCATATTATTAGCATTACATTCGCGAATGCAGAATGGCTGGTAGTTTCACGCGTACTTCCAATGAAATGTATTATTTTCCGTATAATTGATTAAATTAAGTGGAAAGAAATGTAATTTAATAAGCTGTTTTATTCGGTTGTTTTCTAATATGTCTAAAAGCTACAAGAAAACAATACCGAAGTAACAATATTGATATTATTTAAAATATACCTATTCATTAATTATAATTTCTTTTTTAGCAAAAGGGGCAAAAGCGTTGAGTAAGTATTCCATTAACATTTTCAAAGAAAATTGAGATTTTTGCTTTAAATTTGTTACTTTGGACGAATAATGTATTGTGATTGTAATACATATGCTGAAAATAATAGTTTTTAAAATTATAATACAGAAAGATTCTATCTGCATATAATATGCCTCCATAAAAGAGGATGCTTGAAATAATTTTTCTGTTAAGAAAATACTTTGTGAAAAAAAGAAACAGATTTGAGACACGAAAGATCCTTTGAATTCCATAGACGTTGTTCCATGCAGACGATTGTAAATTTCAGTACAATGCAGCGCCATTTTGAAATTTGAATTACATTCTATTTTCTCATAATAACACGTTTTCTGGCTTAATGTTTTCCAAGTAGGTAAGAAAAAAATACGATAAAAAGATTTAAAGAAGACATATGAATATGTAAGTCCCTTGAAAAATATTTTTGCTCTGTGTTGAACTTAATTTTGTTAATTATTTTTTATTACTACTGATTTTTCCCTTTTAACTTGCGAGTAATTCATATTTTTCGCACCACAGAAAGAAGAAAGTCACCAATTTCATGCTCTTTAGACAAAATTGTTATTTGAATTTATTGTAATGTATATATTTATCGTCAAATAAACTGAATGTTTCATACAACTGCATAATAGAATTTGAATGTAATTAAGTATTTCTAAATTAAAAAATATTTAGAGTTCTAATTTTTTTTTTTTTTTTACTCTTTAGAAGGTTTTCTCAAATTTTTAGGTAAGTGCAATTTTTGCATACAAGCAATAATATTTTGAATAGTTTTCATATAAATTTATTCTTATGAATTCAGAAGAATTATTATTTTTAAAAAAAAAGTCTATGCTATACTTATTTATTTTAAGTTGTCTTATGAAATTCTCTTAAGTTTCAACTCCTATTCAGTCTTCCATGGCTCAGCTTATCCTAAAAATGATACTAAGGATCAGATTTCACGCAGATATTTACGGAGAAATATTGTTATAAATTACGTCTTTTCACCACATTCGAAATTATGTGAATAAATCCTTTGAAAATAATTTTGAAACTTTCTTTTGTTCATTTATTTTCATTATGTTAAAGTAAATAAATATTCTATAGTTATAATAGTACAAGAGCGGATCAAGTATAAAGGAACATTTTCAAAAGAAGTTTTCCGAAACATTTTTTACCTTACTTACAGCAATGTTATTACTTTCTATTTATGCATCTTTCAGATCTACACATGTTTTCCAACGTACTGAATTTTTTTTTTTTTAATTATGTATGATGAAAAGAAGTCGGACATGTACGGAACTGATTACGAACTAATTAATCTACTTCTACATTAGACGAAAGTCTTTCTTCTCCTAATGCTTCTTTGAAATGTCCGAACAAATGGCAATGTGGAAGATGCTCGAGTATTGTCCAATAAAGTGTCTTTGATTTTTCTTGCATTACACACCAGCTGTATGGTGTCTGGCATTGTCCTGGAGGAGAACATTGTAGGATCGCAATGGAACGTGATTCTGGCGGATATGCTAGTTCACAGCAAAATACAGCATTAATTGTATGTTGGTTATAAAGAAAATCGATATACACAATTGCTTGTAGTCCTTTCCCCGCCCCCTGCCTTACAAATCAGAAGCAAGAACCTTTTCAGCAGATAACCAAGTTTTTTCTTTTAGTGGTACGTTTCACTTTTTGTATGCCATTTCATATTCTACCTCTTTGTATTAAGAATTTAATGATGTACTGAGTTTTGTGAAGCCATTTATATACCTTAGACCTCGATAAGGTGTCTCTATAAAGCTAGATATTCAATCTAAACCAAATTTCGATAGATTAGACACACAATTTCAAATGTTAAGAATTTATCAATTATTCATTGCTTACAAAAGAAGTAAATAATTTGTGTTTACTTATCTATCTAGAGACTAAATAAATGAACGTTTGGAAAAATAAAAAAACGTCAAACTTATATCTAAGCTTTAAGTAGTTTATCATAGTTGCTAAGGCAAGATGCATAAAAATCTGCCACTTTTAAAGAAGTCTCGTTTGTATTTGATCCACCTTCGAAGTTTTTGGAAAAGTTAAAATTATTTCAATATAGCATGTATACATGCTGCACATTTTTCTTCCTTGCCTTCTACCCAATCGAAAAAGGTCTATTAGAAATATACTTTATTTCTATTGGCTCAATAGATTACACAAGTACGTTGCTTGAGAATTTTTTTTCTTTTTCATTTCAATCTTTTTTTATGAACTCAATTTATAGTCTTGTTTTTCTTTTTGTAATAACATTAAATGGGGGAAAATTTCCAAACACTAAATTTTATTTATTTTCCTTTACAATTCGAAAATATGATTTTAAATCAGTAACTTTATACAGAAACTTTTATTAATTTCCAAATATTAAAAGATGATTCTTCTGTTTTAATTAAAATGTGGCATTTCCATTTTTTTTTATTAAGAATCTTTTTCAGACCGTTTGTTGTAACTGAAGAAATTGATCAGAATTGAAATATCCATTAATTTTCCTCACAAATGCCTTTTTTTAATCCCAAAATTATTCTTTGTTGAAGAAACTTGCACTATAAAGGATTAATATACTTGAAATTAATTACATAGAATTTAAAAACACTTCTTATAACTTAACTTCAATTCTGTTACGGAAAGAAAGATGTGTTACTATTTCATATACATATATATTATAAGTTAAAAGCACCTCAATAATAATATTATCCAAAATAAATAAAAATGAAATAGATTTATTCTGATGCAGAATATACAAAAAGTGACAAATAATAAATAATAAGCAGAAAAACTATCTTTATTTGCCCTCTTACTTCAAAAAAATATTTTTTTTTAATATTATAGTAATATATTCATTAAAAGTTTAATACTCTTTGAGGTAACAACTTATAATAACAAGTCTTTAGATCCTTAAAAACTGTGATTTCTTAAAAACTTTTATCAGTTTTAATTCTAAAGGTTAATAAAGGAAAGGAATTTATCAGTTAAATAAAGGAATTCATCAGTTTAATAAAGGAAAAAAGAAATAAATTATTCACCAATTTCATTTTTTTTTTCTTAATTTGATTTATTATATGAAAGTTTTCTTTAAATCCATTTGTTTCAGATAAGATTAGTCCAGGATCATCCGGTAAGTAATTTTCTTAAGATTATCAATAGAAACTTTTTAAAGTTCAGTATATTCTTAGTGAAAATTGGATATTAAAATGTGTTCGAAATTGTTTGTTATCAAACATACTTATTGTAAAATACATATAATTTTCAAATTTCTGTAACATAATTTTGTGAAAATTAAATATATTGGCTATATTTAACTACTAAATAATCTTGGAATAAAACTTAACAGTTTGCATTAATATTTTTGTCGAACATGTAATGGTCTTGTGACATTTGGTGCTTTTGTGGAAAAAACACTCAATATAACAAACAAAAGTTTTATTTATATACGCTACCACTTTATAAAACTAAACCATGTTTTATTTAGTTAAAAAAATGTATTAAATTGTTATTAAAAACAATTTTTCCTAAACATGGGTGCAAAGAGGCTACAGCAACTAGAAAGTTTAATTTTGCGCACTTTATGCTATTTTCTTATCAGTATCAAAATGAGGACTGAGACATTTTAACAGGATATGGCATCAGCCGAGAGTAAAATTTTGTAAAATTATCATTTGTAAAATTAAAAACATGAAAATGTTTACGTTATATTAAAAGCACTATATGTAAAATAAACACTCGTGGTTAGTTAATTAAGTAATCCATTATGACAAAAAAGCCAATCGTTTGCCAATTGAAAATTCCAAGCGCAAATACACATTCGGAGGGGAAAAAACTTTTAATAACATTCGCAATTTTCATCTCAGCAGAACGAAATTGATATCACAATTATTGGCCCAATAAGGAAAATGATAGATGATGGATATTAATGGATTAGTTGACATTTTTAATGAACAGAATTGAAAAAAATACCTAAAAAGAATTGACACATTTCAGATTAATTTTTTTCAAGGATTTGATAACTCTTCACGAAATAAGAACAAATTTAAAAAATCATAAAATTCTGTTTAAAAGTTTCCGAGTAATGGGAGTCTAAGAAATGAGTCCTTTAATGTTAAATGAGAGGCTAAAACATTTGAGGATGTAAAATGTTCAGCTTAAGGTAAACGCCTATCCAAAAATCACCGTTTTCGTGAAAAGTTTTTGAAAGTTTCTTTATTCCTTTTTTTATTAAAGCCCACGTGTTTACCGTCTCAAAAATGGTTCGCATTTGAATTTATGGTAGTTAATTCATTAATGTAAATTTTTTTATGAAACATTTAAATCTTTATTTGATTTTTTCTGGAAAACTGCGATTTTAATTTTTATTTTTATTACGAAAAATCTTTTAAAAAGTATTTCATATATTCAAATGAAATTTTATTATAATGTTCTGTACATCTCTAAGTATGTTGTAAACCTCAAACATAGTTTTTAAGTATATAACTATTTATTTTGGAACTATTTTATCTATTGGATATATATATATATATATATATATATATATATATACCGTGTTTATTAGTTTTGATATAACTCAGCAAGTTTAAGAGAGGTAACTGCATTTTTTCTGCTTCACATCACAGATATATGAGTATTGAATATATTGCTGAAACAAAAAGTGAAATATATTAATTAAAGTTTGTTATATGAACTTAAACATAAATGTAATAGTTTTTATTAAGTTTTAAACAAATATGGCAAAATTTAAAAAATAAAAAAAAGAATTCAAAAATGACATTTGAATTAACATAAGTGTTTCACAAAAAATTCTTTTTTTTTTTAAGTGCTTCGAAGGTAGACACATACCTCAACATTTTTAAAGAACTTAAGAACAATAGATAGGTTATTCTGTACAATTCTAAAAATATTTTTAAGGAATCGAAACAATTTATGCGATAATAAAAACAACAATTTAACAAATACTGTTGTTAAAAAAAGATGAATTTTAATACAGCAAATTTTTAAAATTATTTGGAATTATCACGCCTTGAAACCTCTGAATCCAAAATTTCGTCAAATTATATCCAATAATTTTGGAAATGTTTGAAAATAATGGGTACGATTCAAATAATTGATTAAGGCTTCTGTCTTCTGGAATTTTGATTTCGTGGGCATAATGTTAATCCTATGGAATTGCGACTACCTTTCTCAAATCTTTACTATTTGATCTATTTGAATGCAGTAAAGTTCATTTGAAGGAGCAAAAAAATAATGAAGGCTTCGAATGAAATACGTTTTTTTATCCGATTCTTAAAAATATTTTTAAAAACTGGAAAACTTACAAACGAATCATTAAAATAGGGGTAAAAATGTTATTAAAAATCGGGGGGGGAAGTAATTCTGTAGAAGCTTTCATTATTTTTTGCTCTTTCGGATTCCCTTCATTACATTCAAATAGATCAAATAGTAAATATTTCAGAACAGTAGTCGAAATTTAATAGAATTAGCATTACGTCCACGAAATCAAAATGACCTGTAGTTGGGAGCCTTGTAAGGGTTCATATGCAAGCTTGTAATTTTTAATTATAAGTCACCCCTTGCTCGTAAGACGTAAAGTATGAACAATGTCATTTAATTTTTAACTTAATTAATTCCAAAAATACTTTACATTGTTTTAAAAAACAAAATAATAAAAGTAATTAAAGGAAATTTTACCAAAAAAATATATAATAATAAAAACTATTTAAATATTTTTCAATTAATCATTTCGGCTAAATAATCTACTATATAGCTCTATTACGGTTTTTGAGGGAAATCTGTGAAAATAATAATTGAATTCGAATGAAATTTGGAATAAAGACTATTTAGGCCATTTCCTGTTTCATTCTGTAAAATATTTGAACTTCTTGGTGAAAATTTAATTATTAATGATAATTAATTCATTAATTAATATCATAATTTAGCTCCCGTTAAACTTTTAACATTATTATCAATTATAAACTATTTCAATGCAAATTTTAAAATGGTGTTATTTAGAATTTCTTTTCTTTTTTTTAACAATATACAAAGGTCGAATTTAAAACTTTGCTTGTAATGCTTTTGCTTTAATAGGTTAAAAAAATTATTGAAGCTATTTTTTTTATTTTATTAAAATTCTCTTAAGTTTTAAGAACACAGAATGTCAATAATAGCTAGGAAATTTGTATAAGGTTTTATTTATATATATATATATATATATATATATATATATATATCCAATGGCAAGGCAAATGCAAACATAAGAACTAGAACAAATTAAAGAAGTGACCGAAGTCATTGCCTCAAAAGTACTCTAGCGTGCCAGAAAAGCACCATTTCTGAGTCGCCGTGAAATGATGCACTTCGACACAGGTGGTCTTTATTCGATAGTAGTGCCGAATTATTGAGAAGCGCAACCAGGGGTGGTAAGAATTCTAATGCGATGTAGATGCACACCAGGCTGTCATGACCCGTCATCTTTTTTTGGTTGTGTCTATCCACCAGCGTTGCATTGCAGAACACTAAGTCCAGCTTCAAAGACTTGGCGAGAAGACATGCCGAGAAACACTGCCGATAATTGTAGACCACTTTGCCGTTACAAGAACGTTGGCCAGGGTGCACCAGCGTGGAGGTAGGTCTACGTTGCACCCCAGAAATTTGTATTAGTTATATTGACTAATATACGAAAAATGTCTTATACAAATTCAAATCAAAATCAAGTGTAGTAACCGAATGTAACAAAAAATATATTTGAAAAATAACACGAGAAAACATTTAATATATCTCGGGGTGGAGGGGGGAGATTAGTTTTGACACTGTGGTATTTGACAAAACTTTTTGTTGTTTTATTGACTCTTTCAGCCACACATCTGAAACATCTTAATCAATGCGAGCAAAATGAGTTTATTTAAAAAGGAAAAATTTAATTTTCTTAACATAAACCTGATTATCTCGTACGCAACGTACATGATAAACGAATATAAAAAAGACATTATTTATTGTTGGAAAATTGCTAGGTTTGATTAAAATAGAATATTTTTAAATGGTCGCTGGGTTCATTATATAAAAAATTACAATTCCGAACATATGAATTCCATAAAATTCAATTTTTTTACATGTCATCATACTTAGTTTAAAATGAAAACTAAATTAACATTAATACTGTAAAATATGCAAGAAAATCGCAAAAGAATAAAGCATATTAGAAAAAGCCCATTTTCTAATAAAATTAAAAGAAAATTATGTGATACTAAATGATAGAATATCAATATTACGCAAAAGTTTCAAATAGCGTTTAAACTACTTTTATGCTTTAGGGGAGGGGGGGAATTCCTCGAAAAAAAGAATTGAAAATTTTAAAAAAATCATAATAAAATATTTAAACTACCTGGATATAATTAGTTACTGCTCCTATCTATTCAAAATAAAACTGTTTAATTGAATTATCAATTTTTTCAATCAATTTATTTATAACCAGTTATTTTTATATTTTAGATAGAATAATGAAATGTTTGAGTGAGTATTCATTACTGTTATCGTAAATATTTAAATCTTTAAGACACAAGAGAAGTTTAATTACCAAATCTGTCTTATAATCTTTCCCGCGTAGAATATATTTAGGAAGAAAATACACATTTTTCATACAAAATTATATTTGAAATAGGGTTTTTTCCACCTGATTGTGTAGTAATATTTTTATTCAGTTTTTCCCTGACTTGTTCGAGAAGATGTTATTTGTAAACTATTATATTAAATTATTCAGAATATATATATAAGTTTTCATTTTATTTTATTAACATATAAAATGTAACAAAGTATCTTAAAAATATTTTTTAAAAGGCACTTATTTGCTTATCTTGTTATTGAAATAATTATTTGCTTTTAGCCTTTCTATACCAGTGGGGAAAGAACACAGAAAAACTACAATTAATTTGTTAAAATAATTACACTTTTCATAAAAAAATTTTAAGATACGCTGCATTTTAAAAGTTAATAATATGGGAATATACGGAGAAAACAATTCATCTCTCTTTTTCTCTCCCTGTCTCAAATGACAAATACATCACTTTGGTAAAGGTACATTAAGTTTTTATTTCTTCACTTATTTTATTTTATTAACATATAAAATGTTATTAAAAAAAGTTATTAAAAGTTATAAAATAGTTATTAAAAAAACATTAAAAATAATATTTTCATGACGTTCTCCTGTAGGTAAAATTATGACAGAATTGAGTAAGTATATTTATTATGCTTTATAACAGATTTTCAAACAAGCTGCACTTCATTCCTGTAATTTTTTTTCAATGTTCTCTAAAGACAAGGCCCTATTAGATTTAGTATTTTGCAGTATCATTATTCTGTAGTGTTGTGGGCTTCAAGAAATCAGCCTTTAGCTAGGTAGTTAGTTCAAGATGTTTAGAAAGATGCTTGTGCATAAATATAACCTTTGTAATATTCTATGAATAAAAGGGAGGGAAATATTTTGAATATTTTGACTAATTTTTTTTTAAAAAAACGTGCCTAAATTATAAAAATAAGATTTTTAAAAGTTAATTTAAATGTTGAAATTCTCTCAGAATTCTGGAACGAAATATTTTTGAAGTAAAATATAAATATAATAATATATGTATCGTTTGTACAGAGTAATAACATTTTAAAAATTGATACATTCTAAGACATAAAAATCGACTTGCAACTAAGTGAGTGAGTGGGAGTGATGATGAAGCTTAATCACGCAAGATCCATGTATGTTTCTGTTGTGTCAAACAATGTGAAACTGTGATCTGGAGATTGAAAAAAAATATAAAAGAAAAAAAAATGGTAGCCAAGAAGGAGGGTCGATAATAAAGAAGGATCGCTAGGATATTCCGGAGGTGTATCATCCTTGTGTTCCAATTATAAAAATTCCTATGGGAAAGAAAAAGATCACCTGGGAACTTTGGGTGAGTGATGCCCATACTTACTTGAAGAAAGTAAGCCCCTAAGAAGACGAACAATTCAGACGGAAATAAGTGCATGGATTGGTTATGCATATGAAAAGAATATACAGCGATTTCGAAATAATTAAATGATTTATTTCAGAATTTAATTGTTATATAATTAGGAAGTTAATAAGGCTTTGGCCTATCTCTGTCCTAGATCCAAACTGTCACCCAGAAGGCATAGACCGATAAAGTTCCCAGATGGTGTCCGGAGGGATTTTTTTGTCACATTGTCACCAAATTTCGGTGCATACCATCAGGTTTCACATGTGTTTTGTGGGAGAAAAATCGAGCGATCTAGCTGGCCAATTACGTATTTGGCAATTTAAGACAATTCAAAGTAAGAGATGCCGTTTTCGGCTGGGCATTCTCTCGTTAAAAAAAAAGCCCGAGATGGCACAAAATGAACGTCAACACAAAAAGTCGTAGAATTTAGTCCATGTACTTCTGTGTTGTGTGATGTAATTAATACGAAAATGGGTCTCAAAATAAGTGGCATCCTAGAATATAATTTCTATTTAGTGTGTGGTAGAAACGGTGGGGTCCCTACTCCATCCTGGATATCAGGACGCGATTGAAAACGGACTCATCACTAAAAAGTATTTGTCCCCAGTTAATGTAGTTCACGCAAATCTAGTTTGGTATTACTGCAACCCGACTGTACGTTATACAAACGAAAGAGAAATCGGTGAAATATAAATTGCAGACACCAGCATAAATTCCTAGCCCACAATAGGGCTTTGATGTCTGAAGTCTTATTTCCTTTGATAGTCGAACTTCTTTGCTAGTCAGTCGTAATACATTTAAGCACAACGGTACTTAGATGATATTCAACGACACGAGATGTGTTACCGTTACCTTTTGAGCAACATTTTAATAACATTGGTAAAAAACGAGTTTTTTTAAACATAGCTTTTCTTTCAAATTGCACACTTTGCGTAGCATAATTTTTTATGCCTAAAATTTTAAGAGCAAAAGGGAACGTTAAATTTATACAATAATTAGTTTGAATAATTTATTTTATTATTTGACGTTTATTAAATTTATCATCTAAAATAAATGCGCGTAAAATTTTTAGCTCAATTAAGCATAATGTTAAGCAATTAAACTACATGTAGTTAAAATTAAAGAAAGTGATAAATTATGTTATTAAATTGAATATATTTAAGCTAAATGTAATTAAAATTAAAGCAAACGCTAAAATTTTTAAAATATGTATTTGGCGCGAGACTTGGCGTAAAATTTAAGCACTTAAATAGTTTTAATCCATTAATTTTTATTAATTATAGTTAAATTATTGTATTGTCATCTAAAACAATCATGTACAGAAAATTTCAGCTCAACTGAACGCTTTAAAATGTAAGAAAAAGCGCTTAAAGTTTTGACTCAAAGTTACAATGGGAGTTAAAGAAAACCCATTAAAAAGATAATATCTAGCCTTATCCTCCATTCCAAAGAATGAATTGTCTTCAAGCTTGCAGGACGGTATTTGAGTATCTTATCAGTCTACGCCACGTTGGTGATAGTTCGTATCTAGGTCAGAAATGAGCCAACGATTTATTGAATTCATGCGGAATAAATTATCTAATTATCCTGAAACTGCAGTCTCTACTTTTCTTATGTATGTTTATACCATTCATTCATTTTTGCTGTAATTGGATAATATTGCCTTGAGTCGCAGATTTTTATATTCTTATCTGTGTTATAGAAATGAACTGTCCCGTACAATTACGTGAAATTTTTAAAAAAAAAAGCCAAGCCAGGTATAACCATAATTAATTTCAAATAGACTTTAAATAATTTTAGAAAGATTGATGTCATGAAAGATTGAATTTAAGCCATTGAACAAAATTTTATTACTATATACTGCTTGATATATTTTCATTTTAATAGTTAAATCTAATTGAACTAAAATAATTTCATCGCGAATGCATATTTTTTACTTCTGTGACAAAAAGACACGACCCCTAAAGTCAAATCTTCACGCGCACTGAATATAATGCTTGCTTGTTTAATACTTGAAATTAATTTTGTACTGTTAATTTTCAGCTGAACAATGGAAAGCTGAAAGTTAGTATACTTCTTTCAATATATATGCATTATTATCATTGTTATTATTATCGATTGCATTACAAAATGGCACCATATTTTTAATAAACCTCTCCATGATCATAATTTTTAATGATTTTTGAAGATATTTGACCATCTTTATTTTGGGGAAATTATTGTTCATTACAAAAATGAACATAATAAAATTCATTTCTTTTTCTAAGCTTTAATATTCAGATCTTAAGAATGTTCGGCATTCGTATTAAATTTTGTTCGTTGGTTTCCTGCTTCAATCGACGATAAAAAGGAAATAATGTGATGGAAATAACTAAAAGTCTAGACTAAGACTTAACAGTCTCGTGACTCATGATGCTTACTAAAAACAAACCCTTTTTAATGCTACGAGCACAATTTCTTGGATAAATACACATTGAACGATCATCGCATCATTAAAGTCATGATCAAAATTATTTGCAAAATAATAAGAAAATACATAAATCTGGTGTTAACCTCTAATTTTGATGTCTGTTTAAAAGCATTTTAAACTTATTCCAGTCACTTAGAATAATTTAATACTTTCATTTACTTCCCCAAAAAAAGAACAGAAAATCGACTTTTCGAAGCTAATGTTGTTAGAAACATATCTAGTATCATAAATTATTGTCAGTTAATTCCCCTTCCTCATCACTTTTGATTAAAGAACATGTCGAGAAATATTATTATATATTCTTAAAGTACAACTCAAAATAACTCAAAGTTACTTAAGTATAAAGTTGCAACTAAACCCGTGTGTTATTAATCAAATAACGAATGTAACCAAATAATGATCAATATTGAAATTTCATCAAATTAAGTAATAAATTATTAATGAATTATGAGTACGAAAATAGTTTCCTCATGACAGCTTTTAATGGCACTTAGCACATCAAGACGGAACTGAAGTTCCTGCCAAGTGTTCTGCAGCACTTTCTGTGCAACACCTTGGATCAGAATCCGTGTTTCAGCTCATGCAATGAGGGCTTTAAATTTCGTAGACAATGTTCATGACATAACCCCAAACAACATCGAATAACCTAACCAAAGGTATATTAACTTATAGAATAGAATTATTTTTCTTGTGCGTACTCCTGAAGTGACGCATTGCGGTGACAGATTTTTGGTCTATAGCAGGGATCACACTGAACTACGGCCCGCGAGCACCACCTGTAAAACCCACCACAGATTATTTTGATTACATCATAAAGTTTACAATATAAGTTATTTCACTATTTCGACACGACAATCGACGAAACCAATCCAAACTCAGAAAATGATAAATTGAATGTCTTTTTCATATTTTAATGAATCACGCACATATAACACTTATCAGAATTTACATTTTTACATAACTTTCATTCCAAAGCGTTATTTTACAACAGACCTTTCGGCTACTTCCAACCGAAAACAAAAAATATATATATTTTTTCCCCGTCGGGTGCTGGCACCCTGGCGCCCTCACACATCAAGTTTCTAAACATAAGTAAATCATACAAAGATGAGATTTATATCCTAAAAACTTACTATAAGTGACAGACATAAGTAATTCACATAATGAAATTAGACATTATAATTATAAGTAATGAATTTTATGTCGCAGTAGTTTATCACTGATAGTTGTTTACAATTGAGTATCAAAAGTTAACTAACTAGTAAAACTTATCAGCAGAGATTTCAAATGTTTGTCAGTTAACTTGTATCTTGTAGATACATTTCGTATATTTCATTTTGGTGAATAAATTTTCACATAGATAAGAAATTTCGAATGTATAAAAAAAATCCAAGAGCAAATTTATACAACTAATTGAAATGTGTAAGTAGAAGACTCTTGTAAAATTCCAGAAATGATGAGATTAAATATGTTCTTTAAAAATATCGCCACACTGCAAATCATTCATTTCTATTTGAAGTATTCTGGGGAAAGGATTTATATATCGATGTTAAAAAGATTCAGAAAAATCTTGATGTTCGCTATTGCGTCAGAATTTCGTAAATGAGATTCAAAATTTATTTTTAAAGCACCCAAAGTTTCAGTTGCGAAATCAACCGGAAGTGGAGTCTTAGTTTATTGACTTAATATTTGGCATGTATTACATTACACATAAAACGTTTTTTGTTGTTGTTGTTCAATTGGATTTGAAACAAAACAATTTTCATCGTAAGTACTTATTACTCGTGAATAAATCAGGCAGAAATTGACTTTCTCCTCGTAAATTTAAATTAAAAATTTCACATGTTTAGTTAAACTTGAGTAAAATAACCTCTCTATAACCTCTAATAGTTTTCTAATTCAGCCCGAGGACGTTTCTTTTCTTTCAAGAAAATTTCGATTATTACTCGCGCCTCAAAAAGTCGCATTTTTCGCAGTTGAGCCAGCCTTTCCTGTAGAACAAAAAACGCGAGAAGACAGTCATTTTCTTCAATATCTTCAATAAACTCGTGAATTTGACTATTATTGAGTGTAAGTGATTTGATATGATCAACAGCTGGCCTAACTGGCATTACAACTTCTGACATATAGAAGCATTTTCCGCACAAAGACTGTTGATGAATACCGCATAGTATGATTTATGACTTTGAACCACCGACATTTTTTACGACCTTTGAAACGACACATGGTTTTGTCAACATCAGTAGTGATGTACTTCAAGTTTTTCCGATGGAGATTGTTTTTCTGAATACAATTTTTTACAACTTTAAAAGTTCTTTCTCTAGTGGTTGGGTTGTGAAGTCTATGAGCAACAAGAAACTGTTCATACTCTTCATATTTTTTGTGTATCCCTCTAATATATCCTTAACACATTCTTTTATTGCTGCAATCATGTAATCTCTGATTAATTCACCTTCAGTATAGGATTTCATGTGTTTCTTTTTTGAATGACCCACACGTGAACTAGCACGAGTTGCTGTTACTTGATCAACATTTACTTTCTTAAATAACAGTTGCTGAGATTTAGAACTACATCCCAAAGATTCGTATATTTCTACCCGTAAGCTTCCCATAAATTTCGAGCAATGCTAAGAATGCTCTGTCTCATAATGACGTTTTATATTGTATTCTTTGAGGATAAATATTATTTCATTACAAATTATACAAATTGCCTTTTAACTTGGAGCAATCATTAAATATTGATATGCCCATCGCTCTATAAATATTCTACCCTCTCTATGTATATATCTTCCGTTTCTTTTCCATATTTATACAAATCCACTCATAACATAAAAATATTGCTTATTAATACATTTACTAGACGTACTAAATTTTGATTCCCAGATCGTTTTTATCGCTCCGAATTAGAAATATGGAACTGTCCAACTTTCAACTGTCTTCATTAACATGAATAATCAGTGCATAGACCACATACTAAAATATTCGAATCTTCCAGACAAGCGATCACGCAGCAGAACGTTTCCAGAACGTGTTCTACTTTAGCTACTCGCTACAGAGTGCCGCAATTCACTTCAAGCATAATTGGCATTTTCACTTAATTCCAACGTCCTATATAAGATGGCGCTATACTGTTGTAACTTTGCCTCTTCCTGCATTTAACTTCTATACTCTCCGCAAGAAGTTACCGCATTAAAATTAGCACGGTTGTAATAATATACGTAATGAACAGTACAGGTATAATCTATCTCTGCCGCAATGACATATCCCGTAAGTACCAACTGAAATTGCTCATGAAACGGAGACTACCATTTCGCCATAGATACCTCACTCTCCTGATGACCCCAAATGAAATGTTGAGCGTAATTAAACTATAGAAAATTCGTATGATGAGCTATCTAGGTCTTGGAACTTAATAGAACAGTGTAGCCCTTTTACTAAGAAGTTTGGAGACTTCTGGTCTAGAGCATAACCTATTTCCTGAAACCAATTTAACCAATCTCTAATAGAATGATCTGAAAGCGAATCCTTCCTGTGAATATTGCAGAAATGACATTGTGTAATGTGACTGATTCTGTTTTGAAAAACCACAAAACAGCCATTACTTTATCACCATTTTGAATTCTCATGTATCAGCTTATCAATGAGTCGTCGCTAGAGTTATTGCATAAATTGGAGAGGTACACTAAATAGGAAACACATCTCTGTCTCGATAGGTTACGCACTGCGGAAGGCGAATCTGTAAATTATTAAACTTTGTGTTTTAAAAAAACAAACTTTTTGAGTTGAATTTTATGGAAATGTAATAATATATTTTGTTTTGTACTTTAATCAACAGTTATGAGGAAAAGAAACACCAACAATAATTTATGGCCACCCCATTTTCATGATAAATGCCTCTGCAAGGTAAACTGTAACTATAATTAACAAATAGCAAAATTACAGCATTCGCTTAATATTTTTTTTGATAATGTGGAAATAATTGTTGAACATTGCTCTGTTATGTCTGAAACGGAGGTTTCAATATGGTTCACAATATGTTTTAGGAACTTGAAATATCTTTTTAAATAGTAGCTTTTATAAAGGACTTCGCTTATTCATATATTATATATTTTTTAAGAATACATAACTAAATATATATTCTTATTTTGAAGAAAATAAGAAGTATAAATATAAGAAGCCTATTGTACATTTTAAATAATTGTGCCATCAAAGCAAAATTGTATTTTTTTTTTTTTTTTTTTTTTTTTTTTTTTTTTTTTTT